>JANUHK010000088.1:0-167361 GCA_026319125.1 Colletotrichum noveboracense | reverse complement strand
GGACGTTAGGGAGCGGCGTGTACTGCAGAGTATGTAGCTAGAGACTGCGGCCCTCCACGCCACATACCCTTCGGGAGGTCTGCCGCAAGGGCGGCTGCGCCCTTGCCGCTACGGCGTTAAATACAAAACAAACAAACAAACTTGTCAGAGGAACGTGATCTACACAACAGGCCTCAGCCGCTTCCCCGCTTCTGACGTGAGCTCGTAGGTATCTTACCACAACATGCTAGCTGGTTCATTCATGAGTCGTCCCAGTTGACAATCGCCCTGGAAGAAGAGGAAGAACTAATTGCGGCATTGAAAAGCGCTTCGCACTCTAAAGCCCCTCGAAAAATATGAAGAACTCGACAATACCCCCTGATCATCCGTCGGTGGCCTTGAGTGCGACGGATACGAACTCGTCGGCCTTTCATGATATCTACTCACAACTTCCTCACTCGGACTCGGTCAGGATTTTAATTCTCCTTCCGGCAGACGATCCTGATGCCGAACTCCAGGGAACCCTATCAACTACACGCCTCTCAGATTGCCAGAACGAAGACACTTCGTATGTCACATTGTCATACGTTTGGGGTCAACAGAAGCACACTGGCTTGGTCAGAATCGATGAAAGATACTTGCAAATTGGAGAAAATCTCTTCGATGCACTCCGCCACTTACGTCGGCGTGATAAATCGTTACGGCTTTGGGCAGATGCTCTTTGCATTAACCAGTTCAATCTCGAAGAACGCAACCACCAGGTTCAAAACATGAGGGATATCTATGCATCCTCGACGGAAACAGTCATCTATCTCGGGAATGACGATGGCGGAACAACAAATCTCTCGGCTTGGAACCTTTTAGAAAGGTTGAGTATTTGGGCACTCAACTACCAAGGCAATAAAGATTTCGATCGACCCTCCAAGCTTCAGCAAAGCCTGACAAAATTCAAAGGAAGCATAGAGGATGTGGAAATTGCAGTCCTGTCACAGCCGTGGTTTTCGCGGGTATGGGTACTCCAGGAAGTTGTTGTTTCGAAGGCGGTGTCCATACAGTGCGGGCCTAGAGGAATCCCATGGAACGACTTTTGCAAAATAATTCTTCTTCAACCGCGATGTCACGACTGATACGGCTTGAGCCTCAGAAGCAGAGAACGAGTTGATACAGTACAAAGTATGTTCCAAGCTCGATGCGCTTACCAAGCGTCCCATAATCTCCTACACCTCAGACCTCAATGGTACTCCGAAGTTCCAAATTTTAGGGATCAAAGTGACGATGTAGTCGAAATGCTAGTGAGAGCTCGGCAGCCTGAGGCATCTGATCCAAGACATAAAGTGTTCGCACTGTTGGGAATATCCAGAGATATCGAACTGGACGACCCAAGGCTGACTATTGACTACAACAAACGTCCAGCCCGGGTCTACGCGGACTTTGCTAGATTCGTTATTGGAACGACTGAAAGTTTCGACTTACTGAGCCACGTAAATCACTTCGTTTACTTTTTTCCTTGCTACTTTCATCCAGAGCTGTCTCAATCTCAGTCGGTACCGAACTTCTCCTCTCCCTATGGATGGCTCCCCTCCTGGGTGCCGAACTGGAATGGGAGCGAATCGGCAAGAGGAGAGGAGGCCAACAGACGCAAGGCAGGAGCTAAAGTTATACGCAGTTCCTTGGCCTGGCGCACCATGGTAGAAGGGGCATACTATCCATTCGACATGAAGGAGGTCTTAGGCTGCTACGACCCTGAATGTACAATGGACAACGTGCAGCCTTCTGGGTTTCTTGGGCCTACGATTCTGAGTACACTACCTGAGGAAACTGTCGAGGCTCAAGCATATCGGAGGATCATCGCCAGGGCCAATATGAGATGGGCAGGAATCGAGAACATGCGCTTCGACGTAATCGGTTCATACATAGGCCATGTCAAGTTCGTTGGGCCTTGGATCCTTCTTCGGGGCCAAGACGAAGCATCTTTTCAAAGATCAGGGATGCACTACCCCATAGTCCCAAAGAGATGCGACGACAAATAATTTCAAGATGGAGATGCTTTCTAGTGCAGAAACAAAATGGGAACTGGACCAACGCCCAAATGGATCCAGACATGCCTGGAGTTCTCAAATGGCCGCACATTGATTGGTGCCTCCTGGATGACAATCCTGACTTGGGAGCAGAGGCCATCGAAAGCCATTTGTTTGCTCGGGGGAAACAAACAGCAGTCTGGTCAAGCAATGCGGGGGACCATTTCGTCTACGATAAATCATCGGCGATAGATGGAAAGCGGATCGGAACTTTTGGAAACTTGCTGAAATACGGAAAGATCCTCAGCCGGGTTATCCTTCCACCAGCAGCCTGTGTTGGAGACTTTATCGTGTCTTTTCACGGTGGCCGTGTTCCATTTGTAATTCGGCGCACGGCAGAGCCATCGAGGTATACATCGGAGGATCTCACAGCATCCCAGGCATTTGGATCTGTACCAGGTCACACCGAAAACTCCGCGTTTGGGGAAGGAATGCCGTTTGAGAGGTGTAAATTTGTCGGAGAGTGCCTGATTAACGATTTTGAACATTGGAATGACTGTATCAAAGACCAAAAGGTGATGATATTTGGGATACATTGAAAGACCTGAAAATTGATGATAGAAAGACTCAGCATAAAATGCCCAGCAAAAATTTTCATTCCCTGATAACACGTCCTCAGAACTCTAGTATTTTACATGTATCTTCCGAGGGACAATGGAATCTAAAGTTTGGGCGCGATTCAAATTGGAGAGACTGTCGATAATTATTTACAAGAGAAATGAATGGCATGAGTGCAAGTGCGGTGTTTCGTAATATAGAGCCACCCAGAGTGGGCTCGCCATGAACTTCGGCTTAGTATCCAAGCTTGAAACCACCCCAGTTGAGCTTGGTGAAGGTCAAGTCAGGGTCGTACTGGTCACGGACGGACCTCATTCTCTCGACGTTGGCAGCACCATACTGAGGGAGCGGCTTCTGGAACTCGCCAGCGTCACCCATGTAGATGAACTCGGTAGCGAGACCCTTGGCCTTGTTGATCTCGTGGTGGTGGGCGAGGAGAGACTCGTGCCAAGCCGTCATTCGGAGATCGTCCTCGGCGCGAGCCCAAGAAGTGGTGAACTGCCACCCTGTAATCGTGTGTTAGTCAAGAACGACCAGAGGCTAGGACTCGGACTATGGTACATACAGATGTAGGGCTGGTCATTTTCAAGACCGAAGGTGTTTCCAATGCCGTTGGTCTTGGAGGGAGTCAAGGCGGATGCGGGAAGCAGGTTCAAGATGTAAGTTGGGCGAAGGCCTTCGACATCAGCAACATCCTGAATGGCTTCGACCCAAGACTCGTAGATCTCGTAGAGTCGGTCGGCATCGGGTTTGATGGTTTGGTGAGCGAACTGGATGCTGGCAAGATAGGTCAGCTACTGCTACTAAGGATCATCAACGCCCACAGCCTACCGGAACATCTGGTTCGGAGATTCCATCTGGGCATGCCAGTAGATGGGTTTGGTGACATTGTGGACGCGAGTGATAGCGTTAGGGATGGCGGTGAAGTTGGCAAAACGGGAAGGGGGCGACTCGGTAGTCTCCTGAAGACCAAAGACCTGGGGGTTGGTCTCCTTGGTAGTCATGTTGTAGTTCATGTTAATGACTGCTCCAGCACCGACGCTTCCGTCCTCAGAAAGGACCATGTCGCAGGCGGCCTTGATGAAATTGGGGATGGCATCCTGGGGGAAGACCTGCAAGGTGCTGGTTACCAGAGGGATGTCGTAGGTCTTCAAGGTGAATTTGGTCACGATTCCGAAGTTGCTGCCGCCACCCTTGAGAGCCCAGAAGAGCTTAGTGTTAGTGGTGTTGTCGGCGACGACTTGGGTGCCATTTCCGAGAACCACACCGTAGCTCAGAACGTTGTCCATGGAGAATCCATACTTATTGAGAAAGTAGCTGACACCACCGATCAGGGTGAGACCGGGGACACCAATGGTCTTGAGACGACCGCCGATGGCGTACTTTCCATAGGGTGCCAACTCCTGGTAGACATCCACCCACTTATTGCCAGGTCCAACCTCAATGTTGTTATCGTCGGCGTTGACTTTGCGAGCGTTCAGTCCATTTAAGGCGAGAAGGATACCGTCGTCGATCGTGTTGGATCCGGGGTACTGTTGACACATTCCGTTAGTGGATGAAGGGCCGGAGAATCGGGGCTAAAAGGGGCACCCACGTTCATGTGACCGCCTCCCTTGACGGCAAAAGGGGCCTTGTTGGTGTGGAAGATCTCAACCGCCTTGGCAACATCCTCCGCGGTACTTGGCATGTAGATGCACGCAGGAGAAAGGTTGGCCCTCTTATCCCAGACGTTGATACGCTGGGTCTCGTAGGCGGTCGAATTGGGGAAGAGGGTCGCGTTGGATGCGATGGCACTCAGCTGGTCACAGGCAGCTCTAACGCTATCGGTGACCAACAAGTCACGGCGCCCGTACTTCGAGCTTCCGGCTGCAGCAGAGCTGGCCAGTAATAGGGCGGAAAGAACTGGAGGAGACAACATGGTCGGCGGTCTGGGGTTGGGAATAATGAATGAAATGTGATTGGAACGAAAGAAGATGGGATGGTGAGTGTTTCGAGAGAAGACAAACAGAGGAAGGATGATATTTATCTATGATCGTGAGAGATGAAGTGTTCCCCTGTCTGTTCATCTGTACGACCCTCTACTCCCCAAGATGCTGCTCAACACCACTGCGCCCCTATTCCGATTTCTCCATCAGTCCCATCTCTAGATCATCACCCATCTGTAATCGCAATCGGTCTCGGCATATTGTGAAACCTCGGCGAATACTGCTCAGCCTTATCTGAATGGATATACCGATAGCATTGATGGTACCGCCAGTATGGGCGGAACCAGTCCACAACAGCCTCCATTTGGCCTCCGTTGCCATCCACGAACCTGCACTAGCGCACGGCAGTCATACGTAGTTCATAGCCTGATGACGATTAAGCATGCATCTCCAGGTGCTCCATACCTAAGCGAATACATGGAAAGCGACGTGGCCCACGGCTGGGGAACTGTTTCCACAACACCAACCCGTAAATGGCATCGGAGGCGAGGCGATTTTCGTCTGAAGCTGCGTCTCTAACGCGGCTTGCTATCACATTTTACCCAATGCGGGGGGGGGGGTTGGAAATTGGAGTGACACATTACCATCCTAACGTCAAGCGTTGAGACGAACAGGGCTGTTCGATTGAAGGAAATAAGCGGGTTTATATGTTAGCGATCCCATCATTACGACGTATAGTATCGCCTTCTAGAGATTTTCTAACGGAGTAGTCCTTGTTCGGCGCCACTTCGGCAGGTCAGCCACACTGCATTTCCGTCGTATTGCACTGTTCGCACTCGTATTTGGCAGATGGGGCTTGGTCCGCCAAAGATCCTCAAAGATCCGCTGACGATCAAAACGGACGTCAATGCGGCCAATTAGTCGCTTCGGCTTTACGTGTATTGCTGCATTGTTGTAACGGTTAGAATAGAATGCGCGTCTCTCTCTAAAACCGAAGAAGGGAACTATACGGAATTCTTCCAGAACGCTTTACAGCCCCAGACCTGGAACGTACACTTGACAAGTAGTTTGACTCAGTTCCAATAAATGATCTACCGCTCATCTTGTTTGTGCCCTAACCGGCTTCCGATGATGTCCGGGGCGGCGAGCCGACTTCGAGACCTGTCGCCACCAATCAGTGAGTGCAGAAACATCGGATCAATTGACCAAAGCTTTGCAGAAATCCATGCCAGTTGGAGGAGGTAATAGAATTCAAGCGCTGTTTCATCGGATCAAAGTTTGACTCTAGCCGTAGAACAACGTCAATGGTCCGCGTGCCGCACCGGCCGGCGGTCGGACACTTTGAGAGCCTTCACAGAAAGCTGAACTTTTGTCCGACACTCCCGGTACTCCGCCATCTCTAATCCACCATCTCGTAGGTCCGACTTCGCGGCCTGGCCGCCGACTTTTTACCCTCTTTGGACCCCCATGCATCGAGCCCTTAACAGAGTGACATAATCCTTGCACAGCTCATCGTTTTCTCGGCCCTCGCCGCTGCGCTGGTGGCTTATGGCATCCGCCTCCAATCACACATGGCCCGCGGCCATGTCCGAACTGAGACTCAGAGGCACTATCGGTGCCGCGACTGGTGGCACCCTGCTGCCGAATTCCGTCACGGCCAAAGGCTGGCTCGCATGTGTTGTTTTATCTCTTCTGAATGGCCTTCTCGACAGGGTGCTGCGCCATCATCAGAAAGGTGCGGCAAAGCGAGCTCTGGATGAGAGGAGGCGCCGAAGACTTGGCGTATGGGAAGAACGACAACATAGCGGGCTCGAAAAGCTACATGAAATGCTTGCCGACCTCGACATCCCGGAAGTTGACTTGAACACCATCGACATGCACGAGTGGCTGGACTATGCTTTTTATCGATCATAACCGACCGCCATACATCACTTAAGAACCCCAATTTGAATAATTTGGGTGTCACGGATGGTCCTTTTATTGAAGAAAAGCCATGAATGGTATTGTCATATCCGTTGCGTTCATTGAAGAGAGATGCTGATTGATGATGTAGACTTTGGCACCACTTCGCGGAAGCTGGCAAAGCTCTTTGGAGACGTTATCGTCTGGGAAATCAACAGAACCGAGATAGACAACAGATAGGTTGTCAAGAAACACAGCACTATTTTCCTTTCGCTTGGAGTTTAGTGAACTATCTGCATCATGGAAACTGGTTGAAGCTTTACTTGGGAGTTGCCGCGAGTGCTTGCATCAGATCCGAGTAATTGATGCATTGCGCAACAGGCATAATATCACATCCATTGAAATACACTCCATCAGTTGGTATATCAGTAAAATTCAAAATCGCGTCTTTTTCTTGCAGCTTCGATGAAGAGAGATGCCAAAGTGCGAACGGCCCATGTAATTACACAATACGAAGCTACGTTTCCTGAGCAAATTATGACCCGTCAATATTCGCTCAAAGCTATTCTTCATTTCTCTGTTTATCTCTAAAGAATTAGCGCCAATACAAGTCGGTTTCTAGTCTCATGGAAGTGGTCGGGGGCTGGATGTAAATAAGGTTCAAGATCCATGGGGAACTTGTTGAACTCAAAGTTTGCGGCGAAAGCTTATCTTCAGTACTGTAATTACGAGTAGAGACTTCCCCATAATTGCGGCCCGTTGTTTAGTAGTGTAACATACGAGATTCAACTGCACTAGAATGGTTCATCAAGTCGTGTTAAGCATATTGAACTAGGTCTATCTGTACTGAAAGTCGATTTCCACAGATGGCACCCTCATTCGCGTGTAATGCCCCTTTTCCGCATGTGCAGGGGGACACAGAGGTCTAGGGAAATAACAGTCCGTTGAGACTTTCGGCGCCCGCGAATTGAGTAGGATCGGAAAGAGGTTGCCCAGAGCTCAGAAAGCCCATGTCCAGCCATGCGGCAGAGTCCAACGATCCTCTATCGAATGCTTTAAGCCAATCTGGAGGCTCCTCCATGTTTTCTTTCTCGTTTTGGGCGAAATCATTTTCTTTGGACTTCATAACCCTGCTCGGTTCTCTTGCGAAAACACGGGCGAGGCCTTTATATAGATGGATCGGGGACGAAGAAGGTAGTTGTTGACCTAGCTTCTCCAGTCGTCTCGAAGTCGCCTGAACTTTGGTCGCAGCCTCAATTGCGTCGGAGGATGCGATGCATCCGCGCTTGATGGCCTAAGAAAGCAGTTCATTCAACGTCAGTCCTAGGGGAAGCATATGGGCTGAAAGAAAGAAAGAACTACCTGAATTATCTCTGTAATGGCGTGAGCAATCATGATATACATGTTGTTTTGGATTCCGAGAATCATTTCATGCAGAATTGCATCGTAGAGAATGACATTGAGCGCACGCAAAGCAACCTTGAACGTTCGTTCAGTGACGATTGACATCTCTGTCGATGCTTCGGTTTTGTCAAGGGATCTCATATCCTTCAACGCAGTTGCGCTGAGCACCAATAGTGAATGACCCATATAAAAATCGAGAATCGGAAGATACTGTGACGAAGGTGAGCCGTCTGGGGTACATCGGAGATCCCGAGTAGTCTCGAGGATTTCGAACGCTTCCGAGTGCCAGCCCAACAGGGCCGAAAGGCTTCTATCTACGAGCGAATGTTTTCCTAAAGCTGTCAACTGTGGTACTGGTCAGCGGACACTGACGCTCCATCTAGGAAGTATGCAATAGCAAGTTACTCACGAGCTTTCCTCTGATCTCTATAATACCGCAGATCATACGATCGGTGAGACTTGTCATTGGTCTTCGCCACCAGTCAGGTACGGATTGGGGCAACTCGCTCCACGAAACACTGAAATAACGGCCAGTGGTGACCCCAAACGATTTCTCAGCAAGAAAAACATAGATCCAAGTTCTCTCAAAGTTTCGCGTGAGACGTTCCTTCCACTCACTGGTCGCGTTTGGCTGGGCTGCGTTTACCAGCTTTGCAACGGCATCAGGGGAGTTGATGCCTATCTCTCTTGCCAATGGTGTGATCTAGTGAATTCACGGGTAGTGATCAGTGACAGTGCTCAGTTGCCAGATGCTGCAACCATTTACCTACATAACTGACTTGAAGCCAGTAAGGATCATCCGCATGTCTGTCGCAAAGAGGTGCCCAGTATCTCAAGTTGATGATGGCTTGAATCAGCTCCACTGATCTGACGGGCATGGCTATGGACCATCTTACGTTGGCCTCCGCGATCGATAGTAATGTCGGGTATAGAATCCGGTCTCTTGCTCGACCTGAGATGCCGCATCCCATCGCGCAAACAACTGAGAACAGCGTGAACGAAATTGAGTAGACGTATTCGGAGGTGTGGAGTAAAGGGTCTAGAAGGCCGACGAAAGAGTTGCGTATTTGAAAGAAGCTTGAACCCAATACCGTGATCAGTCCTAACCCTGATGCAGCACCAGAAGGGCCATACTTACAGACTCCAGTACAGGTCCACATCCTCCTTATCAATCAAACGGGCAGTAATTGGGTCGCAGGCATCGGCTTCTAGTTTGAGAGTGCTGTCTATCGGCTGGGATGCCAAGATCTGCCAGTCCTTAGGGTAAGTAATCGGAGGTGCTGGCCAACATCTTGTCAGCAATGTCATGTCACAGGAGATATCAGACGAGTAATTGTTACTGAAGTATGTTTCGAGGCGTTTGTAAATGGGGTCTGGAGTTTCAGCATGACTGAAATGTGCGGTCAAATCTGGGTCAAGAATGGGTGAAGCTCCCCCATATTGCGAAGGAGTCATATCTGCTGCAGCTGCGGCCATAATATGATAAGGTGACATCACGGAGCTTTGATCGCTTGGTGTGAAAACTCGGCCAAGGCTTTGTCGGTGATTGTCGTGGAGGAATGACTCATGATATTGAGTCGCAACGTGGATGCAACTGGAGACTGCATCTTCGGCGATGGTAGGGGCAGGATGAGGTCTTGAAGGTATCGGTGGTGTCGTTGGAAATGTCTGTCCGCTGTGTTCGCGAAGGAGGGCAGCGATGACCTGGGCACGCAAGGGGCTCTCGTTGATGCGTGCGAGTATCTTTTCCACGGTGTCCGGCTTACTGGCTCGAAATCAGCCAATGAAATATTTAACTCTCGCAAGGAGTCTTCGTACTTTACACTTCCGTGCTTGCGACCTCTTTGAGAGCCAGATGGATATCGACAGGCTCGATCCTGAGAAACACATCGCGAACTGCCTCATGATGTCAGCGGTTGATTCCATCTTGGCTGCGAACAGATGGATATTCGACTTGCCAAGGCAGGCGACGATCGCATCGTTGTCTTGCTGATCGGCAACTGAAGCACGCAGTCGGATGGACCGAAGGAACGCCGCCGTCACTTCCAGAGCCTCTTGAAAGCAGTTGCTGTTCTTCCCTCTCTGGTGCAGAGGTAGTCGAAGCCTGCGGCGGCGGCTGTTGTTCCTCGGTTGGTTCCTGTTCCAAACCGTCTGATCCCATTGGACTATAAGATTGCTCAAACAGGGGCAATGTTGTGCAAGCCGCAATAGATTGCGATTGATGGAATTTTGCGTGTAGTTGATGTGTGATTCATCGCGGGGTTTAGATCAAATGACCGCGGGGCTTACATCATGTGGCCGTGCGCCTTTGTCTCTTTCGACTATGGCGTCCAGCCACATAATTTCGTCGTCGCCTGCTCAGATGGCCCAACATCGGTGCTCATCGCCGACACCGAGTCGAGACTTTCGTAACGAAAGATTCCTCGGGTCAGAAGGTGGAAACGACCCACAGCGCCCGCTTTTTAAATGACTGCAGGCGGTTGACAGTGGGAACGACAACGCGGGGATGTGGCCCGAGGAAGGCCGGCCGGAGCCGAGATGGGTCGGTTGAGCCCCCTGCAAAGACTGTGAGACAGGCCAATAAGTTCATGATGTCATGTTCATGTCGAACGAGAATAAGAGTTCGTATTTCAGAGACGATAACCCTGAGCTAAGTGGTAAGAGCTTCCACCCAGTACGATACACCAATGTAGAGAGACAGATGGAAAACCAGATGCCAAGCAAGAGACTTTGATTGCCTGACACCAGGGTCGAGAGGCGGATCTAGGTTGAGTTGGCCTCTCCAGCTGTACAGATTGCACCTCGAGCCAGGCTCTTGTACCTACTCAATGTACTACGGAAAGCCAATCTGGACGTATTTGAATCGTCTGTGGCATCTCCCTCAGTACTGCAGATTATGATTTGTGCCTGGCATGAGCCGGCGAAGCAGGATCCAAGTCCGGCCCGGTTACTCCGGCCGATGCCGCAGAATCCGGCAGATGTCGGCAAAACACGCAGAAACCCAAGAGCCCTGAGAAGATCTCGTGTATTTGAATCTCGTTACCTATCCCATGATCTCGCGAACGCCACCTGATGAAGGTTCCCGCGCAGGTGGCTCAACAGAGGCCAACCAACGTGGCGCATCCCGAGAACGTGGAACGTTGCCGAGGTTAACCAGAAGTCTGGAATAGAGATGAGCCATTAGAAAATATGGTTCCTGGTTTCACCAAACAGTGAAGACATGTTCTAGTCGTTGCGACTGACCCACGCCACGGCATAGTTAGCAGCGTACTCTCGGGGAACCCGGAGCCGACAGCACCGCTCACCCCATCGGCAAAGGATCGCCAAGCGACGCCATGGACCAACCCGTCGTTCGTCTGCTCGACACCTTTAACCCCTCCAATCACGACGCGCCTCGGCGATCCGGTTCAATTTCCTACCGCGGCTCTTCGCTGCGCTCCGATGTGCAATGCCGGACACAACCCGGATTTCGCATCCCACCCTAGCACCACACGCCGTCAACCTCCTCATGTGATCGGCCGGGGCATCGCGCGGTCTGGGGTATTGCGGGGATAGCTCAGCTGTTTCGATGAACCCACGGAAGTAGATACGCGGTGGATTTGGCACCTCACGCGTTGGCGTTGCATGGCTTTTTCTTGGGTGGCATGGTTGCAAGCCAAGGGAGCGTGGGAGAAGCGAGCCATTGGGATGAAGCAGTTGGAGCTTATAAAAGAGGTGTGCGCCTGCGAGGGCTTGGAGAGGTAGTTGGCTTTTTGACTGTCCGCCCTTCGGAGTTTATCATCTACCCTTTGGGCCTTTGAAGTAACGAGAAACTGACGAGTTCCGTCTCCTGCCTGCCACCATGGCTGCGCCAACAAACGACGAGAAATATGACCACACCAGTAGCGACGTGAGAGAAGATGCGCCTCCCGCAGAGGTCGCCGCGGTCGTCGCACACGAGATCGCGCACGAAGTCGACGATAGCAAGTACTCGCCTTGGACCAAGTCGATGTTCACCCTCTATGGCGTTCTTTTCGTCGCATACTGCTGCGGTGCCCTCAATGGTTACGATGGATCGCTTATGGGTATGTCAGGCCTCACATGTGGACGTAGCAAGGGGTTCAGATCGCTAATCGTGTGCCAGGTGGTCTCAATGGCATGACCTCGTACCAACGAACTTTCAACATGACAACCTCGGGTTCATCCACCGGCATCGTCTTCATGATGTGAGCGACACTTTGCGATATGAATATGAGGACTTGGTTTCTGACAAGGGATCTTAGGTACAACGTCGGCTCTGTAGCTGCCATCTTCTTCACCGGGCCCGTGAATGATCTTTTCGGCCGCCGCTGGGGCATGTTCACGGGTGCGGCTTTGATCATCGTCGGCACCGCCGTGCAGTAAGAACACCCTCTGCAATTTGAACATTTGGAAATCCGCATTACTAACAAGAGTATTAGGGCAACGAGCCACGACATTCCTCACTTCCTGGGTGGGCGTTTCATTTTGGGTTTCGGTGTCTCTTTCTGCTGCGTTTCTGCGCCGACCTACGTGAGCGAGCTGGCCCATCCCAAGTGGAGAGGAACGCTCACTGGCTTGTACAATTGCATGTGGTAAGTACAGACAAAGACATGCGTCATTTGAAGTCCCGATATTCTAACCAAGAACAGGCCTGTTGGATCAATCATTGCAGGATGGGTTGTCTACGGCTCTTCATTCATCCCCGGAGATGATGGATGGAGAATCCCCGTCTGGATCCAAATGGTCACTAGCGGCATCGTGCTTATTTTCGTCTTCTTCCTCCCCGAGAGCGTAAGTCGCTGTCTACCCTTCTCCATGACTTTGCTGACAGGTGTAAATAGCCTAGGTGGCTCGTTGCCAACGATCGACATGAAGAAGCCGCCAAGATTCTTACCAGGCTTCACGGCGAGAAGGATCCCGAGCACCCGATTGTACAACTGCAGATGAAGGAGATGATGGCGCAGATTTCCAGCGAGGCTAGTGACAAGAAGTGGTGGGATTACCACGAACTCTGGAATACCCATTCTGCGCGCAGGAGATTGATCTGCGTCATTGGCATGGCCATTATGGGACAGGTACTTACGGCTCAGCTCATTCTTCCGATTTCATCACTAACAGCTGCAGGCCTCCGGAAACTCACTTTCCAGCTACTACCTTGTCACTATGATGAACACGGCCGGAATCGTCCAAGAGCAGAAGGTCCTCGCTCTTAATGCAGTCAACAGTGTTCTCGGTCTTCTCGGCAGTGTTGTCGGTGCCCGCCTGACTGACAGGGTTGGCCGTCGCCCTTTGCTTATTTACAGCATTCTCTTCTGTAGCATGACTTTCGCTGTTATGACCGGAACATCTAAGATGGCTGTTGACAATCCGGACAACACCAATGCTGCGAACACTACCATTGCCTTCGTGTATCTTTTCGGTGTTGTCTTCTCGCTCGGATGGACGGCTCAGCAGAGTATGTACATCGCTGAGACCTTGACGACTACCACCCGTGCCAAGGGAACTGCCGTCGGCAACTTCGCGTCGTCCGCTATCTCTCTTGTCCTGGCTTACAGCTCTGGGCCTGCTTTTGAGAAAATTGGATACTACTTTTATCTCGTCTTCGTCTTCTGGTAAGCAACACCTGGAGTGGAAGATGAATTATAGAGAAAGACTACTGACATGACAATTTAGGGACATTCTAGAAGCCATCTTCATCTTTTTCTTCTTCCCTGAGACCAAGCATCGTACTCTTGAGGAGTTGGAGGAGGTGTTCTCCGCACCAAACCCTGTCAAGAAGAGCTTGGAACCCCGCAGTGCCAGCACGGTGCTAGAGACAATGAAGGTTCTGAACGAGAAGTTTGATGTTGAGCACGTTTAATGCTACAACTCGACTCACAGAACGAAGCTGATGCTTAGATGTCAAAAATTGATAATGAGGCTTGGATATCCGTGCAAACGGACGTGTAATTGAGTAATTGGTAGATGAGCTATGACATAATTGGATTGAAGACCCTTCGGGTTTCGATTCGCAATATCATAACCAAGGCTGATAGATATATTGCGGTTCTTGTCATTCGCTGTCACTATCTATGAGTAATCTCCTAGCAGGTCGTACACGTCAAAAATATTGATTCAGTCACCCCTGGTGTAGCGGGCTACGGAGTTGGGGCCAGCAACTGGGTCACGTCCGCGCCCATGTGGAAACGCTCACGGCTGGCCGTCATAGAGAGAGCAGGCTGTAGTCTGAACAGTTTGGTTTACGATCTGGTATCCAATATGTGGCGGCATCGTATTTCATAACGTATTTTCTGGTCGGACAACTTCCGAAAGTTGGGGGTAGAAGACGTCGGCTTTCTCACCGACGCATCCCCCCCGCGTGGAAACAACACGGAGCAGTCCAGGAGCGGGGAACTGCCGACTTACCAACAGCATCACCTAAACATGCGTGAACATGATCCACATAGCACGCAATACAATCGGATAAAATGAGCACTTAAAGTTACCGACTTCTCGTTTGGATACTTCCTTGACCAGCCACACCTTCAGAGGACGAATTATCCAAGTTTATGGCCCGGCGCTTATCCCAATTGTCGTCAATTTCAATCCCTGTATTCAACATCTCCAAATACTCCAACATGTCAAGGAAGAAACCCATCGTCCTGCGCCTTGGCGAGGACATCAAGTACAATCACGACTACTACAAGAACATCTTCACAGATCGCTTCGATGTCGTGGCGAACGAAGAACCCGACCGGGCATCCTTCATCGAAGCCTTGAAGTCAAAGAAGTATGGAGATTTCTCAGCGATCTTCCGTCCACACTTCCAAACGGGCGGTGAGATGGGCCAATGGGACGACGAACTGATTCCCCTTCTGCCACCGTCGGTACGCATATTCGCTTCCGCCGGTGCAGGGTTCAACTGGGCGGACGTCGACGCGCTTGGCCGCCGGGGTATCTGGTACGCCAATGGTGCCGGCGCCAGCGACGAAGCCGTCTCAGACACAGCGCTCTTCATGATTCTCTCGGTATTCCGCAACTTCTGGCGAGCGCAGCGGGGAGCGAGAACATGTGACCCAGAGCAGTTCACAGCCATGCACAAGTTGGTCGGCAGTATCTCATGGAACCCCAGAGACCATGTCCTCGGTATTGTGGGCTTGGGTAACATCAGCAAGAAGCTCGCCTACAAGGCTCGCACCGCACTTGGGATGAAAATCCACTACTTTGACGTCGTCCGCTCGCCGCCCGAAGTTGAAAAGGAACTGGAAGCGGCTTTCCATTCCAACTTGCATGAGCTGTTGGCCGTATCGGATTGTGTTACGTTGCATACCCCGCTGAACGCGCATACCCAAGATCTTTTCAACCGCGAGACATTTGCAGCGATGAAGGATGGTGCGAGACTTGTCAACACGGCACGTGGGCAGCTAGTACAGGAAGATGCGCTTATTGAGGCCTTGCAGAGTGGGAAGTTGTCAGCTGCCGCGCTGGACGTGCACTACCACGAGCCGCAGGTTTCAAAGGTGCTTGCGGACATGGATAATGTGACATTGACATGCCATAATGGTGGTGCAGTCTTGACGACAAGGATGAACTTCGAGCTGAATGCTATGAAGAATATTGTTGAAGTTGTGGGGGCAAACGGAGATTTTGCTGGCGAGCCCTTGGCTCCGGTCAACAGGAAGGCATTTGAGTCTGCATCTAAATAGAAGACTTCAGCGTTAAATTCGAATAGACCGTAATGATTCCAATATCAGCAAAGCTGCCGATGAAAGACACTCTTGAGGCTCCGTGTTGCTTCAATTCGCATCAATAATCGGGCATCGACTCTTCTCTAATTTGTAACATGGCAAAGTTACCACGGCCTCGCATATCTGCCGCCATCTGCCATTAGATGAAGGTCCAAAAGGCGCAGCACAAGCTAAGTGCCGACCGTTTCATCGGCTCTTTTCCGAGTAAATGTCCCGTGTGGACGGAAAAGCAGATCATTCGATCACTTCTCCAAATCTGGTCATCAACTTGCCAATATGTAGCCATCGGCATTCTCACCGATGCTCGGATGGCTCCCCCGGGAGGCTACTTCAAGGGGATTCAGTACCCGCGACCCGTTCTTTCCCCGCAAGCCAAGAATCCGGGGCCCCAACATGGGGAAGCCCCCACGGTTTGATGTAATCCACCGGCGTTCTCGCCGGAACTCGCCCAATCCTTGTCATTTTTATGAATCTCCCCAAGCTGTTTGGGCTTTCTGTTAAATACGCTGGGGCTGTGAATATGTTTCGTCTTTCAGACGGAGCAGGTGAACCAGACTTTGCTGGATACAACCCCGAATCCGATCACCAAAATGGCAGACGCGATTCAAGAGCAGAAGTACGAGGCCGAGCACGCTGAGAAGCGTCGCGCTCTCCAGCCTGACGAGCTGCTGCTCCCGCAAGAGTTGGAACACCTTGGTGGCGACGAGCTGAGGCTACTGGATAGGAGCTTGACGAGGCGGCTGGATTTGACCCTCATGCCCACCGTCTTCATTCTGTTCCTGTTGAATATTCTGTGAGTGATGTGACCTAGAAGCGACGTCCTTGGCACTGACTTCTTGATCAGAGACAGAAATAACATCGCCAGTGCCAAGATCGCAGGAATCACAGATACCCTGAACATGACCAACAACGAGTACAATACTTGCCTTCTCATGTTCTACGTTGGATGTATGGCACTTCTACTAAGTACCTGTTGGTATCCATGATTGACCTCTTTCAGACTGCATTACCCAGGTTCCCTCAAACCTCATCATTGGAAAGGTCCGCCCTTCACTTTACATCTGTCTCATCACGTCGCTCTGGGGCATTCTGTCTATGAGCCAAGGATTCGTGAAGAATTTCTCGGAGCTCGCTGCCGTTCGTTTCATTCTGGGACTGGTAGAGGCGCCCTTCCTTCCGGCTGTGTTCGTCCTGATGTCGTGCTGGTACACCCGTAAAGAGCTGCCGCCGAGGATTGCGATTCTGTATGGTGGCAACATGGTCGCGACTGCTTTCTCTGGACTCATTGCGGCTGGGATTATCTCGAGAATGGAAGGCAAAGCAGGAAAGCCCGCATGGGTGAGTCTTCCACAGTTTTTAGAAGGCGCGTCCGTACTCATGCGATCCAGGAATGGCTGTTCATCATTGAGGGCGCCATGACCGTGGTCATTGCACTGTTGCTTCTCCCTCTCCTCACAGATTACCCCCTGCAGAGCAAACATCTCTTCATCTCTCGCGACCAGCAGTTGTACGCCGTAAGTTAACGTGCCATCTCATGGCCTATTTGGCTTGACTGACTGTGAAACAACAGGAGTGGAGAATTCGCAAGGAGAACGCAGGTATCATCGACGAGGATCCAGAGTCCATCTTCTGGGGTCTTAAGCAAGCCGTCATTGACCCCAAGCTTTACCTCTTCATTATCCAACAAATGGCTCTTATCACAGCCCAATCGTTCAACAACTTCTTCCCTTCCATCGTCGGGACTCTTGGCTATGGCCGCACAACGACGCTTCTTCTGACCTCGCCGCCTTACTTTTTCGCCTTTATTGTGTCCCTTTGCGTTTCTTTCCATGCTGCGCATAAGGATGAGCGTGGATACCATATCGCAATCCCGATGGTATTTGCCCTTCTCGGCAACATCCTGGTACGTATCTATCTTCACAACTTATGTTCATTTTCTATGGAAATAGTTGAGTTAACTGCAATAAGGCAATGTTCGTCGACTCACTGGGTGGACGCTACTTCTCCATGTTTCTCATGACCGCCGGCTCATATGCACCCTACAATCTCTGTGTCAGCTGGCTATCCGCGTCTCTCCCTCGTCCACGAGCCAAGCGTGCTGCTGCACTTGCCATCGTAAACTTCATGGCCGCCGGTGTTGCACATTTCTACACCAGCTACATGTTTCCGGATAGCCAGAAGCCTCGATACTACGCTGGTGGCGGAGTCATGTCTGGTGCTTGCTTGGTCTGTGCAGGTACGGCGTTGTTTATCAAGTATTATTTGAAGAAGCAGAATGCCAAGTTCGAGGAGGAAGAAAGGGCTGGCAATGTGAGCCACAATCATATCTCGGGCTCAAAGGCTGGACACGGCGGGGAGGGGGTTGTCAGTTTCCGTTATGTGCATTAAATGCTGCACTCGTCTGAATAAATCAATGATGTCAAGCCGTTGAAATTTTACTGTTCTTGATTGAATTGCTTGGCTGGAGAGAGCCGCCAATGGTGTAATCAAAGACCGACTTGGATTTAGTAATTGTGTTTAGACTCCAGATAACCCGTCGGCAAAAGAACAGACGATCGGCTATTTTTTTAAGCTTACTCGCCAGGGTTGACCCCGTCCCCAGCATTTCCCCATGGCGGTGCGGAGGGGGACAGGAGCATAGTGGGGAGATTTGTCCACGGCAAACTACCCACATCGGCTGCTTTTGTTTCTTTGGCATGGATTATTCCGGTCGGTGTCTACCAAGTTCCCGGAGCCAAGAAAGTCGGGACAGATGTCGGCGGCCGTGTTGCAAGGGAATAAATATCTATCTCTACCGCCAAGTCCCTCGGCCCCGGTTACAAGTGGGGATAGCCTCAAAACTGCTGGCGGGGTTCTTGGCAGTCATCCGTTCAAGTAAACAGGGCCGCGACACTGGGTTTCTGTCGCACATTTGACTGGCAGAGCAGTTTGACACTTCCCCGCACTACCCACCATTGGGATAAACAACGAATTGAAATGATCGACGAAGAGCCGACGAGCGGTTCAAGGCCACGAGGGCCAAGATTTTAGAATGAGGGCCATGATGCTCGTCATCCGCTCATCGGCGGTATTACACGTCTGCCCAGGCGGTATTTTGGAGGAGAAGATAAGCATGACATTTATTGATTAGACATCGAGCCTGGATGGGAAATGCTGTATAAAGAGGCGACCGTCTACCATGGGTTTTGAAGTCCTTCCGTCAAGCTCTGTCTTCAAGAACACATAGGACTTCATCGTCAAGTCAGACAGCATGGGTATCAGAGGGCTTTCAAGCAAGCTCATCTTGGCTCTTGGTACGAGCTCGGCAGCAGCATCTTCTGTCCTGCCCCGCCAGTCCAACAGCTCGAGCCCCGACATCAGCCCGTACTTTCAGTCCATCTCCGACTATGTCGACTCCATTGTCGATGGGTTGTGGCCGATCAACCAGGAGATTCACGACAATCCGGAGCTTGGATATGAGGAGGTGGAAGCGCATAAACTCCTGACCGACTTCATGGAGGCTCATGAGGGATGGAACGTGACCAGGTCCATCTACAACATCAGCACTGCCTTCGTAGCTGTCTTCGAGGGAAGCGGAGATGGTCCTATCGTGTCTTTCAATGCCGAATATGGTAAGTGGGCACTCAATTGGAACAATGATCATGAAGATTATGCTGACCCTCGGCTTAGATGCTCTTCCTGGTCTCGGCCATGCGTGCGGCCATAACCTGATCGCGACTGCATCCGTCGGTGGTGCGCTTGCCACCGCTGAGATCATGCGTGCTGAGAGCCTCCCTGGAAAGGTCATCCTGTTCGGAACGCCCGCTGAAGAGAGTAAGATGCATTTTGAAAAGTCGAAATCTGGATACGAAGCTGAACATTCTCAGGTCTCGGCGGCAAGGTCAAGCTTCACGAAGCCGGTGCCTTCACTGATCACAATATCGACATTTCCCTCATTACTCACCCGACCAACGGCGGCGATTCCCCTTACATGATCACCACCTCCACCGACCGTTTCGAAGTTGAGTACTACGGCAAGGAGGCTCACGCCGCTGCCTCCCCTTGGGAGGGTATCAACGCCCAAGACGCCCTCATCCTCGCGAACAACGCCATTGCTCTCCTCCGCCAGCAGACGCGGTCCACCGACAAGATCCACGGCATCATCAGCTCTGCTGGCTCTCGCATCAACGTCATCCCCGCCCTTGCGGAAGCCTCCTTCCAGATCCGTTCCGCAGACAACGTGGCTCTAGAGGAGTGGACCGATCGCGTGATGAAGTGTTTCGAGGCCGGCGCTCTGGCGACTGGCGCCGAGCTGAATCTGACCATGAGGCCGTACGGCTACGACAACATGGTCAGCAACGACCTCTTGGCGAGCTCGTATTCCAAGTACTTCACTGAGCTTGGCGGCGAGGTTCCTGATGCCGAAGTCGACAGGCTGCGTGAGCCCAGTGGAAGTACCGACCAGGGAAACCTGAGCCATGATTTCCCCAGCATCAGCCCGTTCTTCGGCATCACTAACGAGAACGGAAGTGTGCCTGATGGCGGTCCCCACACTGCAGCTTTTGAGGTTGCTGCTGGTAGCAGAGCGGCGTTTGACAAGGCTATCATGGTTGCTAAGGGTATTGCTGGTGTTGCCGTTGATGTGCTGACTGTTGACGGTCTTTTGGACCAAATTAAGGAGGAGTTTGAGGCTACGCAGGAGAAGCGCAGAAGACGTCGCGCTATTTTCTAGTGTTTTGACGCCAATGATTGGTTTATTAATTCTAAAGTTTGGAATTCTGCTTTGACATCTGTTGAACACTATTACATCTGTTGAGATTGATGACGGGGCCATCTGCAGGATCAGCGGATGCAAGACTGACGGTTCCGCGAGATGTAGGCAGAAAGGAGACAATGTTGGTGTAGATATGCGAACCGTCCATCGGAACAGAGGGATTGGAGGCACTATAGGCCTGGTAAATGACGAAGTTCTCGAGGAAGGTGCGGTTGGCGCTGAGCAAAGAGTGAGATGCAGCGTCTGGAGCAGCCCCTTCATCCTTCTCGATGGCAGAAGCAAGACCAGTCTTATCCACCCCCGTTGATGTCACCCAATCAATAGGGTACCCCGTGCTGAACTCGGGCTGGCTAAAAATTGGGTTACTGGATCCGAGTGCGTAACCATTCTCTGGGCTTCTGAGCTTCCAATATTGGTAAAACGACATGTGGTCAATCAGGTTTCTCCCGACCTCAGGGAGATCCAATTTCACGCTGATGTTGTGCTTCTCCAATGCTGCCGCTTCACCAATGCCAGACAACATAAGGAGTTGCGGAGAGCGATAGGTACCAGCGGCTGAGATAACGTTGTTGGCGAAAATCTGGGTGCCATTGGCAAGCTGGACGCCAATAGCTTGCAGCTCTACATTGTCAACACCACTGGAAAGCAGAATCTTCTCAACAAGCGTCTCGGTGAGAACCTCGATACCGTTGAGAGGATATACCACAGGGGTCAGTTGACGAATGCCATCGCGACGGGTCTCGGTCAGCTCAGCGCGCCCGATGTTGTCGCCCGCATTGCTGTCGAGGTCTGGGAGCTCAGGAACCCCAAGTTCGTCCCAGCCGCTGGCAACAACATCACGCAAAGGGTACGCACGACCGGTCGAAGAAACAGAAGCCACGCGAAGAGGCCCACCGTTACCGTGCTGGGCGGCGTTGTTGCTGTTGAACCAGTCTTCGGCCTTTTTCATGTAAGGCAACTGGTTTTCATAGCTCTAACGCTCGTCGCCGACGAGTTCAGCCCACTCGTCATAGTCTACTCGGGGCCCGCGTGTGTACCCACCTAAGATCGTCAGTTGACACTCCGGAAGGTCAAGATGTGCTCTTACAGGAATTGATAGCAGCGCCACCGCCGAGGCCCTTGCCTTGATTGAAAACAAGAGTGCGGTTATTAAGTGCTGCGACTGGTTCGGTCGGGTACTGCCAGTCAAGCTCCCCACCCATGAGATTAGTGGCATTGGTGTATAAGATGTCCGTTCGAGCTCGAGTATCTTCGCCGGCTTCTATGAGCAGGATACTCAAGGACCTGTTGTATTCCAGCATCCGGCTTGAGATGACCGAGCCGGTGAGGCCACCGCCGACGATGATATAATCCCAAACGTTGGACAGCATTGTGACTCCCAGACTCGGCCCCCGACGAGATATGCGAATTGAGAGGGGATCCCGGTGAAGTCGGACCAGGTGGAAGAATCGCGATGGCCAACAGAAAATAGGTCTCTTGAGGGAGCCCGGGCTTTTATACGAAGACGCGAACCCTACCTACCCTAGTATACCATCGGTAAGTTGTTCAAATTTCGCATTCAATGCCAAGAAGTCAGCCCACTGGACCGCTTGCCTGGATGATACTCTGAGGGTTCCCCGGGCGCATCTACTGGTGTTGGTAGCTGCTGAGTCTGCAGGCTGTGGATCTGCAGCTAGGCTTTAGAAGACGAATATGGATCGTCTTCCGAACCGGATGCGCAGGGTCCGCTTTCTGCGTCTACTTGCGAAAAGTGACCACTGATGATGTTCCGGGCTTCCAAGCAGTAAGCTCCTCCGGATTTCAGGCTGCCGCCCTTACCTACAAGAAGTGCGCACTGAAATGTCTTCTCAAGTTTGATTTGAGGGAATTGCATACTACGACACAGTCCCGTACAAGACTTGGCTTCGAGTTTCGGATGAAGACTTTGGTTGGGGAGCAGATAATGCAAGTCAGTCCCGCACAGCATCATCGATTGAGGTCATCGTAGGCGATTGTTCGGGGGAGAAAGTGACTGCAGATTTGGTGTTGGAGGGGCTGTGTTCTGTGAATCTGTTGACATGTTGATCCGCAGATACTTTCAATTATCCTTACTGGATCAATGACCTTGACATTCAACCCCTGAGAAGCGGTTGCTCAACCTCGATCTGGGCTGAAGCCGATGGCATAGCTCAATCCAATCTCCACTTACCGCCGAAGATTATGGGCCCAGAACTCGTATGACCCACCTGTGATGCGACCTTGTGTTGGAAGCTCTTCGTCACATCAAAAGCATCTGTACGTACTGATATGGGAATGGTTCATGTCAGTTCGAGCAAAATCCTTCAGTGATCAGCGTTTGTTAACGCGACAAATATGTAGAGTCCGATGTTCAATATGGTTGTCTTAATCTGAATTTAAGGTAGTAAGCGGAGAATTGACCTAGACCATTTTGGGCTCACCGAAGATAGGCAGTCATTCTATGTGCGCTAGACCTTTCTAGCACGTTACTGGCTTGAAACACCTTTACGAATAACCTCGAATTCAAACATTTAACATGAGCACAGGCCTTTTGTTGCCGAAGAGTCATAGACTAAATACACTTCAGAGCAGCGCTACTGCGCATAACTGTGGCAGACAGTGAAATACAGCCAGCCCCACGAGGCCTCAGATGAATCACATCACTTGTTGACAGCCGCGACTACTCAAACAGGCGTATAAGTCTACCATCCCGGAATTCAGAGCATGACAAACTTCGTAGAACAACGTCCAGGGACTTGACACATCCATGGATCTTCTTTGAGCTGCATTCTAGGATTCCTGAACAAGCCAGTCCCCAAGAGCTACACCAATCAGTGCCGTTGCCGCCTACCGCAGAAAGATCGTCCGGGTTCCACTTGAATCGAGAATCGACAGCGACGTGTGTGGAATTTTTGGTCAAAGAACCTGCATTGGCATTGCTATCAATCAAGCTCACCGCTTCGATTCTCTTTGTCAACTATTCTCTTGAACAATTAGCGCCACGCTAGCTCTGGGAATTCATAAACGCCTTCATCCCCTCCCACACCGACCGACTGTCCGCATCGTGCGAATTCAGGCCACGCCAGTGAAACCAGGATGGCTGATCTCGAGTTCTCTGAAGAAGATATCATTCAGCTGTCTCTTCTTCGTGATGAAGAAACAGACGCCCTCATCGACGCTAGCTTCCTCAGCGACGACCACCGATTATCCTCACCGATGGACGACGTACTCTGCTTTACGCACGAAGAGCTCATACTTCAGATCACAGCTAGTATTCACTATCCTGTCACAGCACCCGTCTTTGACCTCATCAACCTCACACTCTCGCGCAAGGACATAGATGGCCTTCGTGCTACCCTTCGCTGCGTGATTGAGGAGGCGGCCGAGACGAACTGCGTCGAGAAATGGCTTGATAGGGAAAATAGCACGTATGGAATCTTTGAGGCGACAAAGGTTGTCTTGAAGATGGCCCAAGAGACGGATGCTCTGGTGAAGGCGGTACGAAACCGAGGCAACCCAAAAGCCGACGAAAAGCAACGCATACCTTCGGATCAATTTCAAAAGAAGGCTGTCCAGGCGATTACCACCAACGAGATCGCCTTGGAGTACCTGGGCAGGTCGGCTAGGGAGATCTGCGAGTCGATACCCTCGTGTTACCGAGTTCTTCACGCCGAGTGTGTCATCCGGCGCGATCTAGCTGCCCGCTTCGACGCTTGCCGAGGTCGGTTGCGCGAAAAGCTCATCCGCCACCGCAAAAGCCTTCCGAAGTGCTGCGCGAAGCACACCCGTCTTGAGGACAAGCTTGAGCATCTCACACGTCCATACATGACGTTTCACGGCACGCAGCGCCACTTCGTTCCCTCGATCGTCCGTCACGGCTTCCTCAAGCCGGGCTCGCGCGTGCCAAAGGGAGACAAAGGAGGAAACGATGGAAACCTGCACGAGGTCCGTTGTGGGTCAACCTACGGTCGTGGCATCTACAGTTCGCCCAGCGCCGACTTTGCCTTGAGCTACACGGATTCTTGGGCGCGGCCGACGTCGCCGACCGAGTACTTCGGCCTCAAGCTGATTGTGTGCGCCACCATCATGGGTCGCGCGCGACAGATGTTCCCCGGGGACAACTGGCGCACGCAGTCGGAACCATATGAGGGTGCTGATTCACATGTGGCAAACCGCGAGCTTGAATACATTGTATTCGACCCAGCCCAGATTTTTCCCGTCTATGTGCTGCATCTGGACTGGGGCGCTGACAACGTCGCGCACTTTCAAAATTTGCCGATGGACCCATACCAGTGGAAACCCAGGGTCTATGCGGCCAACAACAGGATCAACGTTAACGAGGATTTGGACTCTGCGTACGCAGGCGAGAGACAAAGAGCAAAGCAGGCGGTGTTGGCGAAGGCGTCAAAGTACTTCCCCTACGGGTATGGACCAGCGACAGGCGGACGATTTGTGATCGAGGAGGTCGGAGAGGTCTCGGAGGACGAGGAGGACTACGGTGAGTACCAAACCATGAGAGGCACTGAGAATGAAGACAAGACAGGCATGTCTGAAACAAACTTCTGGGGATGGGTGAAGGCGGCGGAAGAGGATGAGGGTGTTATACATACAACGGCGGACGAATACACCGCACAGAGGAAAGGATCTGGATACCGGCCGGAAAACTGGGGTTCGATCAAGAGAGCTAAGCAGGAGGTGGAAGAGGAAGACGATGATGGCGATTTCAACCTGGATTGGCTTTTATTAGGTCAGGCTTAGGGGAGCGTCGAGCATAAGATATGAAAGCCTCGAGACTGGATGGTCATTCCATCATCCACAGCCTTGTTGACATTGTCCTTGAGGAATGATCAGACCCGTTTTACCACGCTGTGGAAGGCATTGTAGTGGGCCCGCGGCGGTTGCTCGACCGCATCGTGATCGGCCTCCTTACCGACGGGCACAATCTTTTGGAGGGGGTGCCAGGCCCCTGTACATAGGTCAGACAAAAGCATCTCAGCGCAAATATTCTGCGTTTTTCACGGGCATCGGGGAATTTATCTAACAAACATGACACATTGGGTTTATATAGGAACAGCCGTTTGCCTGTCGATTACGATAAGCCCGTTGGTGACCTCTACGAAGACCCCCTCTGCGAGGAGGTCTCCAGATATCCAATCACTGATCAACATCGACTGAGCGTCCTGGCAAGCCAGTCAGTTGCCGTGAGCCGAGCTTTAGGCGATTCAAGTTTGTACAAATTCCACACACTCCAGTTTAATTGGGGGCCCAAAGTCAGTTGTTCGTCGATACGTGATTTTGTGCATGTTCGTGGAGTCGTGGTCCAACTCTTCAACCGGAGCAGCTAATCAAGGAACTGTATCCGCGGGGCTTGATATACGACGCGTCTTTTGGATCGCTTCCAACGTTACATTCAAAGCGACAGAAGGGAGTATTGTCCATGATAGGGCTGAACATTGACGTCGTCAAGGTGTGGGACATGGCTTGGCACGAAACCCACATCACACCAGCTGGCGTGTGAACTTGGACCCAATTCTGAGAGTGTACTCCAGGGCTGGGGTGTCTGCGACAAGAAAACGTGGCTGGGTTGAGTAGGCTGAGCAGCAAGGAGCTGATGATGAAGAGGGAAGAATGTCGTCAGAGTACCCATGGCACCTGTTCTATCACCCCAAAAACGGCTCTGACAAACCTCTTCGAGATGCAAGCGTACCCTTACCGGCGACAAGGTCACAAGTCTCGAAAGCGCACCGAAGAGTTACGGAGCCGGATTCCAGATTCAGTTGGATGCGGACAAAGGTAGAACAGCTTCGATTATGCCAGGCAACGACCTTGGCTCAGCTGAAGAACTGATCAAGCATTGGAAAACATTCCAAAATAGGCTTCATAACATGGTCTAATACAGAACAGCAGCCTTTTCCACCCACGACGGATGGATCGGTCTTGGCCCGGATAGGATGCGATCAAGAGATATCCACATTCGCTAGGATTTGGCCACAGATGACATGATAAGATCAACACCTTTCCGAAAGAAGATGATCAAGTTGCCACGAAACTCGTCTTGCCGCAATCGGATGGCCCCCCAGCGGACCACATGAACAAGGAAACGATTTTTCTCACATGGGAGAAAGCTCGTAGCGTCAAAACTAGCGTGATCCCACTCGGCTCGCTGCGTAGAACCGCCCAGCTGGACTCGTACTCCGAAAAGGGTCCTCCTTTTAAGCTCTTTTGACACCACAATGGCCGCTTCCCGGCCGAAGTTGTCACCGAGTAAACAAGGAGCGGCATCGCGAAGCCGCGTGCCAGACTTTGAGCACGCGTGGAACTCCACTTCGGATGGCCCCCGCTGTGGATTGTGGCCAGAGCATTTGTGTGAAGGGATTGGTTCTAGTCCGGCATATCCCTGACTCGTAAAGGGGTCCGTTGCCTTTTTAATCTTATCAGATGCATCTCCGAGCCCATCGTTGGACTTGGCGCGCTAGCGAGCGCAAAACCTTAACTGGGGAAAGAAAAATCCTGCGCGAAAACCCCCGTTTTCTAGGCCCCTTTTGGGCTCCTTTTGCGGTTTCTCACAGTGAGCAAATCCTCCCGACCCATCCCGGCTCCCACTTTTACGGAATAGTCGTTTCCAACTGACGATGCGCGCGGATATATGAACTTCTTCAACGTCAGCTCTCAGGCTGTTTTCGAGTTCTCCTCGTGCATCTCCTTCCTCAATTCTCATTTCTGCCAGCTACCGAGCAATCGGAACATCTGACAGCATGGAGTCACGCTCAGACGTCGAGTCCCGCCGGGAGAAGCAGCCCACCGAGGCTGTCAACGACCTCCCGGAGCTCTCCCCTTCCACGTCTCTGGAAAGCAACAAGCCGCAGCCCCCAATGTACTGGAAGCTCATCGCGGTCATTATGATTTCGTGCATCAGCTTCGGTTCATCATGGAGTTCCGGCATTACCGGCGCGTTGAAGTCTACCCTCAAGAAGGAGCTTGACATCAACAACAAGCAGTTCTCCCTTCTCGAGGCCAGTGAGGACTTCATGGTCACCCTTCTCATTCTCACGAGTGGTATTGTCACCGACAGAATTGGTGGAGCCGGCGCCATGCTGTATGGTGAGTACAACTTGGCAACTCCAGAGTGCATTGAGACTCGTTACTGATAACTTCAGGTAACATTATCTACTCCATCGGCTCCATCCTTGTCGCTGCCGCGGCTCAGATCCGCTCCTTCAAGCTCATGATCGGCGGACGTGTCATCCTTGCCCTCGGCGACATCGCTACCCAAGTCGCCCAGTACAAGGTCTTCAGCTCCTGGTTCTCGCCCAACAACGGCTTTGCATCGACCCTCGGACTGGAACTTGGAATCAAGAAAATTGGCGGCTTCGTCGGCAAGTCTTCGGCCAACGTGATTGCCAAGAACACCGGCAACTTCGCTTGGGTCTTCTGGGTTGCCGTCTTCATGAATATCTTCACCAACGTGATGACGGTCGGCTTTTACAAATTCAACAGCGTCGCCCACAAGAAGTTCGGAAACATGAAAGATCCGGCTACCGGCGAAAAGTTGACGGAGAAGTCGAAGAAGTTCCAGCCTAAGAAGGTTCTCGAGCTTCCCTGGGTTTTCTGGGCGATCATGGCCTTTTCTCTGTTCCAGACAAGTGCCGCGATCGTCTTTACCCAGAACGCGACTGAGTTGGCCGAAAAGCGGTTCAAGACTGATGCCATCACTGCCGGCTGGTACTCTGCTACTCTGCAGTACGCAGGCTTCTTCCTCGTCCCATGCATTGGTGCCTTCATCGACTTGCTGGGCAACCGTATCACTTTGCGTGAGTAGACCTCACCTGCCTTGATTACGCTATGATACTGATGTCCAACAGTCGCTATTTGCGGAACTGGTGTTTTCCTGGCTATGGCACTTGTCAACTGGGCTTCCGAGAAGGCCGGAACCGCGGCTGCGTTCGGCATCTACGCCATCTCGTCTACGTTCGGTCCCACCCCTATCATTGACAGTATTCGCACGTCCATGTGGCACCAGTCCGTCTTTGGCTCAGCTTACGCCGTCAAGATTGCCATGAACAATGCGTAAGTTTGCTTCTATTTACTCTCAATGAAGCACCGACTAATCGGAGTTCAGCATGAACATCATCGTCCGTATCATCACTGGCGCCATTCAGGATGCCGACAATGACAGCTACGAACATGTCGTTATTGTTTACGTTATCCTGGCTGCTGCATCAGTCTTGGTTGCCATCGCGTTGATTGGACTTTCATGGTGGTCCGTTGATCTGGGCAACCTGCAATGGACGAGGAAGCAACGTATCGCCAACGGCGACCTTTGGAATGAGAGGAAGAGGGCATTCCACGAAGAGAACGGGGCCCGCAACAAGTTGATCTCCAAGGTCTGCTTTAGTGGATTGGTTCTGTTGATCCTAGGGGCGTGGGCAGCTTACTTCTGGGGTGTTGCAACTGGGAACAACGACTAGAGAGCAAGCGAGGAATCGATTCCATGAGCTACCATGCTATCTGCAAGATGGTCGTGCTGAAGACACAATGGTATGTATGTAGTCTAATACCGTATGATGTTGAATTTGCCCAAAGCTCGAGTGCCATGTCTCGTTATGAGCTTTCCTTTTATCTGCTCTGCGGTCCAACAAGTTGAGTGAAATGTTCATTTCGCTGAGGTCGGTTCCTCCAAGGCTTTTGCTCTCGTCAAAGTTGCGATCCTCAGCGTTATATGTTCGATTGTCCCCATAGTCAAGTTCAATTCTTTTCCTCGATACCGCAAAGTTCACGAAAACCGACTTCACGTGAGTTCGGCCGATAATATGACCACCTCGATTCTCATATCGGCCCCGACGGTCAAGCATCATGGCCTAAGTACTCTTGTCTCAGATTTTACCGTAATGTTTCCCGCTCAAGAACCGGAACTTCTCATCATCTACTGCACCAACAGTGAAAACCCTGCGTGGTTCTTTGTTCGCCATAGTCTCAAACCAGCCCATGCGGAACTTTAGACGAGAGAATGTCTTCCCAAGTTCATCTTCTGATACCTGCCGGCCCTTAGGGGGCAGGTACAAGTAGACATTTGAGTCGCGCAACAGGCTAAAGGTAGCTGCTAAGCTGTTGAAGCCCTCAGGTGCTAGACCCTTCACGTCTGTCTCAAGCAACCAGTGCTTTCGAACCAGTCCGAAGCGTCTTACGGCCGTTGATATGAGGCCCCATGTCTGGAAAGAAAAGATGGCCGAAAGCAGTGCAATTATAGCACAAGTCGGTTTTAGCTGTTGAGTGAGTCGCTTTTGCGATTTGTAGTTGATGGTTACATTTACTCGAGAGAGATTAGACTGGCTACCAGCGCCAAGGTCGTCAGCAACTTCGGTACGACTTTCGATGTTCGCAAGTTGCGCGGTGATGAACGCGAAGTTTTGACGGATGCTCATCAGTATTTCTTCTTCTTTTGCTGGATCTCCTAGTGCTTCGACCGGGAACTTTCCGTACGGTTGTATTTGGAGTGCAACTTGGTCCTGTATTCCAGATGCTCGGTACTCCGTAAATCTTATATCGGGTATTGCACTCCGAACGATGTATATTTCGTCCATAGTCGCATTGTGTACAATGTTCGGTATCTTGAATGGGGGGTACCACGGTTGTGTTGTTGAAGGCTTAAGCTTTGGAGGCTTCTTAGGATCAATTGACCAGTGCCCATCATCGACCTGCAGACATACTTCAGCCTCTACCTGAGACCAGGTATAGTTGCATTCCCAGACAGATAGAGAGCTGAAGTCGTTTTCATCCCAAGAGTATGCCCCCCACAAGTAGTGCTGAGTTGTCGAAGTGTCATCCCGCCTTGGAGGTCGGCCGATGCCACTCTTGCAATCAGGCTCCTTTTCAGATACCGCAACTACATGAGCCATCGAAAGTCCAAAATAGAAATATCCTGCGGAAATTCCTATATTAATAGATTTTGATTCATTGAATGTAGACCCGTCTGAACAGGTGTATGGGAAGGTCACCTGAACCGATTTGCGATCTGATGTAGTTGTGATTTGATAAAGGTTTCCCAAAACCCGAGCGCACTTAGATTGTAGTTGTGCTGCTAGCATCTCACTACTTCTTGATGACGCAATTGCCTGTTCATCAAAACTATCTTGAGGTTCAATAGCCGGAAATAGGAGGCCGTGATAGGTGTTCCGTGGATAAGTGAAGTTGGCATCACCTTGGTGAATCCGAAGACCACTCAGTGTCATCCGTGTTGTTACAGGATCGTATTTTGTGTTGCTTTGTGTTCTCCCAAATTGTGATGCTTGCTTGAAAGAAAAGGAACGAGGCTGAGGATAGACATCTTGCACCGTATATAGAATGGATGCTAAAGTTGTCAAGGCCATTGAGGTGATTGTAAGAAGTTGTGATATAGTTATGTTGTATGCCCTGAGATGGACGGACCGATATAAAGCCCGAAGGGCTATGACATCCAGAAGTGGTCGATTGAGCTGTGAAGTTGTGCAAGTTCTAGACGAAAGAATCAAGAAGGAAAACATTGATTTCCATGTCGTATTACAGGAGCTTGTGTATATAGATATAACAAGCATCATCAGAGCTGGAACAGATGTCCACAGCAAATATGCGTAATCAAGTCCGTGGGCAGATATTGTGATGAACCCATCTGATGCAGCTGAGAGTTGTTGTATGCAGCCTAGGGCGACAATTATACCCAGAATAAAGAAGGTAAAGGCGGCTCTTGCCCATATTCTTAGAGCAAAAGGCGAAAACTCGCTATCGCCCCAGCAAGTTTGATGTTGATAACGACGGTGGATCGGAAATTCTTTCAAGATCCCCGGGTTCTCATGAAGAAAAGCGATGCTTCCTAAAATGGTTGCTGGATCTCTGTGCCATGTGGTCATTGGAGTACCGAGGCTGCCGCGGAAGACCATATAGAATATCGCGCAGGTAGTTATCGCAAACAATATTGTCATTGAGATTCCGACTTGGTGATTGACGGTAATCATTTGTGAGGTCAAGATGACCAAGCCGGCTATCCCATGCTTTTGGTGTTTTCTGAGACGATAATGACCAATGAAAGGGCTCATATTTTGGAACACCTTTAGCGTAGATTCAAGCATGGCATCGTTATTATATGTCGAAGGATCTATTGGTTCGACAAATTTGCCCTTGTATCCATCGATGGCAATGGGCCCGCTGATTCCGTCTAGACCGCCTCTAAAAGGGGAGTCTGGGGTAAACGAGACAAGCATCAACTGCCAAATGTCTGCTGCGACTGGTGTCTTGATTTGATCCGTCAACTTCGTGACAGACGTGATGTTGGCGTTATGCACGACAGTAACTTTCTCAATCCAAGCAACGGCCGAACAGATGATAGCAGCGGCAGTGGAGACCTCCATCAGGGAAGAGTTGTTTGGAGAAGCTTTGAGCAAGGCGGCGAAGTACATGAATTGTTTGACTTGTTGCGGTAGGTCTGAGCACGACACGTTGGACACGCCCTGTGTTTCTAGGATCCAAATGTATGGCTTCCTTTTGTCTGGTGGTGAAAACTTCTGCCTAGCCGTTGTTTGACTGGACTCATCACAGCCTTGAAACCGAAGGTCGACATCGTACTTGAAAGCTCTTAAGTCATCCAAAGGGTTTTCCTCAATCACTGACAAAACAGAGTAGTTTTCCATCTTGCGACATTGAAGATCTGCGAACAGACCATCAACAGATACTGACATTGACCAATCGATTTCCCTCGTAGAGCTGTCAAAGTCTACGTCTTGTAACTCAAAGGTCTGGTATGCGACGGGTGGTTTGTTGCTGACACCAAATGGAAATTCCATACCGAAATCTTCGATTGCTTGAGGAATGTAGTAAGGGCTTGCGTCCTCGAAGAGGTGTGTGCTGTAGGCATCGCTGAAGCTGGTGTTCACGTCAAATGAGTCTAGGACGTTGACTTTGACTGCTTTGTTGAACGAAACATCGGTTAGGGTGAAAAGACCTGGGGCGAGTGCAATCTGAATCTTCAAAACGAGAGATGCCACACTTGAAAGAAACACCAGCCGGTGTTTTCGCCGGAATGATTGTATAAGGACTGTGGGTGTTGACATTGATGGATAGTCGAGGACGTAGGTGCTTTCTTCGACCGATGTCTTTGCCATGCTTAAAGAGATCCATGGCGTGTATCTCATTGCCTGAAACTCGACCCTCCCCCAACAGGCTGCGAGTATTGTAAGGGCTGCTCTCCTCATTAGAAACACTTCTCCTCTAGCTCAAACTTGACAGTATTCCAGATGGACACGTACTGGTTGTTGGGCCAAACCTCCAAATAAGCGCGAAACTCTGTCAAGCTTTCCCAATACTTTCATTTCGCCAAGCAACCCACAGCATGACTAGAGTTGTGATCGTGATGGTCATGTAAATGGCCGTGAAAGATACAATGACCTCCCGTCGCAACCAGAATGGACGCCATGCCGCCTTTTGCACCACCTCAGAAAACATTGGAGATTCTGTCTCATTTTCCACTCTTTCAGGTCCAGTGTCACTTTGACTTGATTTGCAGCTTGTTTCAAGTGATGACTCTGCAATGCGATGTGGCGCTGAGTTGTCGATGGCTGTCTCGTCGCAGTTGGGAACCACTTCATTGTCTCTTTCGATCGTTGCCTTTTTATTGTTAGTTACGAAGAAACCATGAGAGGTTTTCTTTTGAAATTGTGATACCCTCATATGATCCATTCCCTCTCTGTGGTCTTCCACATCATTCATATTTTGGGCGTCGTCGGCAGGGTTGGCTGCAACGGACCCTGAAGCCCGTGATACTTCGCCACTCGCAATAACATCCACCAAGCCACAAGTGTCATCATGCTGCACAGTGGAGGTATATTTTCCCGCTGTAGCAATGATTTCATTTGGGCTGCGGAAGTCCTCAATCGAGGACAGGTTGTCAACAAGGGACTGGCGCTCCAGGTCTGACTCGGGAGGGATGCCTGACATGATGAAGACGCGAATAACTGAGATGCCAGATATGCGAATCAGAGTCAATTAACAAATTTACAACTATCGGGGCAGGCATTGGAAATCTTGTGAAACACGAATATGGAGTGTTTGTGGAAAGAATACGCAGCTTCGGAGCTGCTCTTAAATGGAATACCAGGGTCGCCAAAGTTCGACGACTTCCTATGCCATACTCATGTTTATTGTGTTGAGACATGGCTGGGTAAATCTGAGAACCTGTAAGACAATAAGCCGCCACAACAGCTCTTTCTCGCTTATGCTAAGCCGTCAATCGCAAATCCAAGGCAATCAATGTGAGACAGAATATTTTGTGCGCACGAGGCCAATCGACTGATGTTTCACAGTACGACGTTCCACATCCAGCTTTGCCAGTGCTTTTGCGGTCGTCCCGAGCGATGACGGTATTTCTACCCTTGTCAGCGTGTGCATTTTTGAAGACTAGCGAAAACACGTGACACTCAGGACGAGGGTATCTAAGACCTCAGAGCAGTGGACAAACCATACAATAGGGCGCGTGAAACAGCATGTCCTAGGCTATCGGTGCCCATTTGTCCTGCTCAGTCGCTACCAGTCCCAGTATAACCAGGTTATTTGGTACGGGACGTTGAGCAACGATGCTATTCTCAATTGAAATAAAATCTTGAGCGTTGACTCTGTGAACTCCAAAAAATGACCGCACAAAACGTATCGCACTGTCATAACTCGGGCTGAAATCATGCGCTACTCGCCACTGAGAGGGTCGAGGCTGTAGTGCGCTAAATGATGCAACTGATACGCTTAGCAAGAATGGAGACGTTGATAAAGTCTATTATATTATTACCCACCGCCTTTGGTGCGATATGCCCATGGCTTGTTGATACGGCTCAAATATAGCGACATGTGGCGGTGGCAGACTCTGATGCGAGCAGCTGGCGTTCATCAAACCGAGGTCCTGAGAACTCACCTCAGAATCACGACTCTTCCACATCTGAAATTGAGTGACTGAATCTTCCTGCTGCACGGACTCTATCTGAAACAGCATCAAAGAAGACCTGTATAAGAAGTGCTCAATAAAAATCTTCTACTTCCGCCTCTGTCCTTGTCTCTATCTATCCCTACCTACTTCTGTCCTTACTTCTGCCTACATCGTCAATCGTTTCTCTGTCACTGCCGATACAATTGCATTTCTTCAAGTCTCATAAAACTGCGCACAACGGTCAAATTCACCTCCATTCTTTCCATCTTGGCCGTCGCCTTGGCCACTGTTGAAGCATGCGGTTACTGCCAGTGCCACTGGCCGGATGGAAGCCACTGCTGCGCGGTGTATGCAAACGGCAGAACTTGCGATGACGTCTGTAAAACTGCAGTCTATGGGGTCACAAACTTGGGCAACAACGTCTATTGCAACGCCGGAGGCTCTTCCAACTGCATCTCGGCCACAACTTACAGATTCACGCGCGCCCACTGCGTTGTACGTTTTCCATATTCCCCTCACTTACGGTTTCCATGCTTGTGTCTTTGGAAAGCTGACGGTTCTAGTGAAGAATGATGCGGGCGACTTGGCATGGGCGAGTGTGTCGACACACCGCTGCTGGGAGGAAGAGTTTCAGTCATAACTAATAAATGACACACTCTATCATCGGAGGTGACAGGGGCCTTGGAAGAAGGATAAAAGCAGAGTTTGAAACAAGGGCCTTGACAAATAAGATATGTCGAGGACGAGAATCAGGGAGTGAGGATGGCTAAGTATGAGCTAGGATATAGTTATCAACTTGAGGTCCAGCTCTCGCTGCTAGGCAGTTTTGTTTCTACTGTTCGAATGTGCGTGCATATGACGGAATCAAATTGTATATCGCCGTCATGCTTTATTGTGTAAGCGTCTTGTATCAGCTATTCTTTCAGAAAGAGTTCTGACCTTACTATAAATTGACTTCAATTGCATTGTTCTCCGACGATTCAGCACCTTAGGAAGATATTCAGGGCCGTACATTCCTCCGTATGGGTACATACAAAGTTGCATTGTCAGTACTAGGTAGGGATATATGTACACGACCCAAGTCGGGGGGGAACCTTCTGGTCAACTTCTGAATAACCAGACAAAGAGGGCAATGAACGACAATGATTGGGGATCTCCAAAATAGTCAGGAACTACCCCACGGCCTCATCGCAAGTGGAGACAGATGTATTGTGAGGTGAGGATCAAGTCGAGGTCCTCCCCACTTACCATATGCCACCAGAGCGCTGCATTGGTTTACTCAGGGGCCAGACAGAAACCACTAACTTGCCTTACTTCGTTGAGATGAACTTCCGAGAGAGAGCTCAACTATAAAAGCCCTTTCTCTATGAGCAAGTATCGATAAACTACACGAATGAGGTTCTACCAACGAACCTTTAATCCCGTTTCTCAGCTCTCGCAGGAGGTGGGCCAGCCGGCTTGGGGTGGCCCTGGCGTTGTTTTGTGATTTCCTGTGCAACTTTCTCGAGTCCCGGCCCTAGAAAAATAAATTTCTCATTATCTTGCATTTTGCTTGTCTTTGGGGTATTCCAGTTTTAATTACAAGGCGTGCCTTGAGCAGTCAAACAGCGTCCCAGCATGTGCAGCCGCAGAATTCCGCCTCTATAATGTCTTATCAGACAAGACTACCTTATTCTTCAATAGAAACGGATTGGGCGCATCGACATCCCCGATTTGGTTGGGAACCAAGGCTCCAAAATGCAACATTTCTTGCGTTTTCTTTTCGCAGCCCCAACTGGGACACTCTCCCGTCAGAAAGGTCACACCATACCCGTCTCAAGTTCAGACTCAATCAAGACTACAAGCCATTACCAGAATGTACCTTTGCAGATAGATCATATTTAAAGGCTTCGCAGCGATGACTGGTAACCTTTTGGACAGCAATTGTCTGGAAGTGTTGCGGCTTGGAAGTTATGGTTATAAAAGCCCAAAGTTCATTCCCAAGGAGATTCGAATGCAAAAATCGGTGTGCTATTAGATCGCTCTCATGTCCAGAGTTCCGCAAAACCTGTTGTCACTCATCTGACGCGTTCCCATTGGATTCTGGCCAGAATAATCAGACGTCCTTCTAATGGTAAATTGAGCATCTGCGCACATCCGTCATGACATAATTGCTACATGCCTTGGCAGGCTGTAGCTGGATGCCCTAGTACCATCGTTCCTTTTGGGAGAGGTGATCAACAGTCACAGAATCATTGAAAACATGATGGCTTCAAGGCATTTCAACAAGTTGTACTCTAGGTATGTTCATGGTATGTAACCAACGATAAAAAGCGGTCTACTCAGAACTGATGCTATCTCCAAACCATATCGGGTATTGAAAGCCCGCCTCTCATTCCAGCAGTCAATGCAGCCGTCATCTTGATATGATCCATTGGTAGCGTTCGCTTTGGTTAGCTTGCATGATTCATATTTACAGCCAAGGGCTTCCATCCACTCTGCTAGCAGGCCGCCCCCTTATCCGCAGAGTATTCAAGGCAAAGTATCTGGGAGATGACTGTGACTTTTGCCTGCTGCAAATGATCCATTGGTCTTCCTGGGAAGCCCAGAAATTTACCTCACCCTAAGCCAGGTAAGCAGAAGCCGAATTGTCACTTTCACGCCGACTCAGAGAATCCGATTTTCTTGTGGAAGACTACCACTGAAATAGAAGATGTCTTTACTAATAAATACTCACGCGAATTAAGATCTCTGAATTTCACTCGTCCTGTTGCATGCTGAAGGTCTTGCTGCAACCTGAGGAGGGACAAGAGTTTGATCGTCCACGAAATGTGTTTAAAGGATCAGGCCACCATCACAAGTCTAGAACAGCGCAAGCCAATGACCGCTTGGGTTCTTTCATATGCAGAATCAGGACCAAGTTGGAGAGACCCAAGTGTTGACGTGAGCTATATCACCTCTGGAGAAGCATCCATCCAGCTCATATGCCGATGCCTAAGCCATACTCGAGCAAGTCCCTATCTCCATCCGTCATCTGGAGCACTCTCTGACGTGCTAAGCTTCGTAGTCTTGAAATTTCAAAATGTAAGGGTTTCAGCAGCTTCTTTCGAGCTCTACGGCGTCGAAATTGCATCGTTGTCGGGCCCTTCACTCTGAAAAAAGACGGAATCAAACACAATTTGGTAAAACCTGCAAGAACTTGGACGTACTAATAGAAACGCTTATCATCTTGATACAAATCATCAGGTAAGAAGAATATTCTGGTGCTGCTTGCGACCTTTGGGAAAGGCCACCCCACGGCAAAGCAACATACCCATCAGCACATCAGAGAGATAATAGTGGTTCTCTTCACTGAGTGGTCATCTGTTCAAGCATATTGAAAATGGAGAGAAAATTCTTTCTAAAGCTTTCCTGACAATTCAACCACGCGTCTTCCTCGGTTCTAACAGTAGCCAACCAAAACCTCTTCCCAGTACAGAGTCGGAGTCTCAACCGAACTGATATCAAGACAAGGCAAGGAAACCACTGCCCTCTGTTCTTCACCCTTCTTCATTTGTACTTATCCTCTACGTATTCCAGCCCAAAACACCGTGCAATCCGGTCGCAAACTTGTGAGGTTACCAACTCGCAGAAAGCGCCTTCAACCCCGTCACATCAGGCTGTCTCTAGCACGAGCCAAAAAGATGCCACGGGAAAGAATCAACCCCTCATTGCGCTGTGTGACGAATGTTCCCCAAAGCCCGCTCTCTAAACCCTTCTCCAGACGAGCCAAGACCCAATGATCCTCCAGAACCACATTCGCAACTGCATCAACTCATCGTCATGAATCACAGCCTATATAAGAAACCCCTCATCGCATGGTGACTTTTCTCAAGGGCTATTAAGAAGCTGCCGAAAAAGGGCAAAGAAGAAATAACGGCTCGGTTATGATCACGTTCTCTTGACTAAAACTTGTGGCTCAGCCATCACAACTCCTGGTTCCCATCCTCACTTCCTCATAATGCCCTTCTATGCCACCACCGTCCGTCTCTCTCGGTCCACTAGTATTCCATCTGGAACTACATCATGCGCCCACTTCTTCCGCAATAGCTCAACAGCTTCCTGGTGCATTTACAGCTTCAAAAATGGAGGCGAGAATTGCACCATCTCCCTCGAATCATCTGACTGACTTAACGTTGACTGCGGAGCAGATTGGCGTCTTAAAGAAGGAAATCTGTTACCATACCGGGCTTTAAAGGCTCAGACATAACCCCTAAAAGAAAGCCCCGTCCTCCTTGACTTTCTTCTCATCGCTCGCCTGAGCCAAACTCTCTTGTCGCCGAGCCGCACCCCATGCATTGCTACCTTCACATATGAATAGCCCCTTCTAAAACACACCAGGTCTATTCTTATACAACCAAGACAATCTGTGGAATTCGTATCCAGTGATTATGTCCGTTAATCTTTCCTCGGCTTGGATACCCAGCTATTAACCTATGAGAACACTGACAAACCCTCGCTGAGAAAACCCTATATGTATACATTTTCATCATCTATGCTACCTCCTATTCTCACACTATTCATCCACATACGGAAATTCATAATACATTAAATCCCATACTCGCGACCTCCCAGACCTCTCCATTCCATCACCGGAGCGAGCGAAGGAAGCATCATGGTTAGATCCCCTCCGTCGGAAAACACGACCAGAGCAGTCATGGCCGGCCACTTGTCTTTCTAGAACGAAAACCTGCTCTGACTGGCAGTATATGTACTTTCCCGACTCCTCACGCTCATCTCAAAGCATGCAGCCAGGTTGTTGCAGTATAGAAAGAGCCACGACATCAAACCCTTCAACCATAACCCAAATCGAATCGCTCCTTTGTGTCATGACAGATAAACGCTCATGGAAAGCTGTCACGTCTCTACATCCCCACCGGAACACCCCCAACGACCCCGAAACACCTCTCCCCCGTCCCCAATCCCGCTACAGCTTCCACCTGACCGTCGTCCATCGTCTCCCTCATGCCTCACTCTGACGGTATTCTAGCATAAGGAACCAAGCTCCGATAACCAGACCTACACACCTCAGAGCGCAACATAAAGCTTATCCGCAGCAGAAGGGCCTTGCGAATACAGCTTGCTCGAAATCGATCCATAGGCTATTATCATCTGCGCCGGACACAGGAGTTCTAAGCAAGTCAGCATGCATTTATACATGGAAAGACACCAACGCAGATATCACTGCACCAACGGATTATAAAAGCCATGATCATCGCATCTTGCTTGGAACACAGCAATCTGGTGATCTTCTGCTTGAACTTATGCGGCGTTCTCAATCTCACAAATAGTCCACAGAGGTGCCGTCACATCGCCAGTCATCCTGCCGCCGCTCTCTCAACGCCATTCTTCGTCTCTGGCGCCCCTCACTCCTCCCAGAGTATTCATTCATAATCAACAAAATGTCATATGTGCAACACGCAAAGTCGAATGCACTACCGAGAGAACCTCAAAAGACGAACCTGCGGGGGAGGACATGTTGTCTACGACATCCGACATCCGACAACTACATTGCGTCGTACAGAATCACAAGTCCTAACACGCAAGGTTAGTTAATATACCATCACAGACACCACGCCAACACCACGCTCTAACCACCAACGACCACCCATAAAAGCCATCGCCAGACCATTTCCTTCTCGTCAATCAATCGATCTCTCTCTGGCATTTTTTCCCTAAAAGTTGCCGCTCGACCTACGCCGTATCTTGGCTAGGATGATCTCCATGTGCGGTCACTTCGCCTCCGATGCCCCGCGATCGCTCCCTCGTCGTCGTCCACCGTCTCCCACGTAACAGACTCCCAGCGTATTCCTGCACGGCGGAGAACATTGACAAAATAACAAAACACGGAAAAGTTGGACGCTCACTCAAATGACATCGGAAGTTTACTTCTAACTGGAGAGCATCAGCCCGTATCCCCATCACTGTTGGCGTTCTCGTCGCTGCCACTATTCCAAGTAGAGCCATGTCTCGTGACAACAATATTCACGTCACAACGGTAGCCAAGCACTCCAACACAAAACAAAACACACAAGTTCAATCTAGTTTTCTTTCTTCATTCATCTAGTATCTTATCGAATATGCAGTCTACCGACAGCATACACATAATTCTCATAGGAGACGGGGCGTGGTCGCGATCCGGCCACCAAGCTTCGGCCGTAGCCGGACCATACAATAGCTCCCACGCCGGCCATCAATGCTTTCATATATATATCCCGAGTCCTCCTCTTGATATTGCGTACGTTTGATAGATCCATGAACTCCCAAACAAAACACCAGTGGCCGATGTCAAACCAATCGGCAGATGCAAAATGTTCGCGTCCCTAGCCTGTACACAAGTCCGTATTTTCGCAATCCCGATTCCCTAACCAATCCAAGGCACTTTTATGTTGCCAACTCTCCTCAAGTGGCTGCGGTATCGACCCGCGCCCCATCGCAAGGATGGCCGAAATGTGTAGTAAAAATAAAACGTCTTAGGAGAAGAAGCCAGCGCTTGACATAGGAAATTAATAGCATGTGACAATCTGCGTCAACTAAATGCTTATAGATGGAGCCAGTAATATATGTGCACTAGATCAACGAAGAGTATTGAAGTCCATCTCAGCGGGCATGCCAGTCATACCTGGCATATCCGAGTTGGCTCGTTGAAGCGCGCGGAAAGTTTCGCCGACAGTCCGCGGCAACGGCTGTTGTGGTATGGCGTAACTGTTGGCCCGCTGGGGTTGCTGCCGAGATATGGAGTTCATCAGGTTGTTCCCACCAGGACCCATTGGATGGGATGTCGGTATTGACGGCGCGTTCATCTGCTGCTGTCCCTGGAACGACGGTGGACTGATGCTGCCCATGTTCTGGCCTTGCTGCATGTTGTGGGTGTGATGCTGGTTAATGTTGGGCTGCGTCTGCTGTTGATTCATGCCTTGGTTCTGCAACATGTGATGCGACTGGTGTTGTTGATGTTGGTTCGAACCACCGATCGACGATCCATTTTGGCCCATCGGACTCATAACCATATCGGGCATCTGCGCGCATCCGTAATCGTTCATCCCGTTGTGTGGGTACTCCATGGGTGGAGACATGATGGCTGGCGAGCTCGCGAAAGGCGAGTTCATGTCTGCGGTCGTGGCAGGCACGGAAACGGACGGGGCTCCAGTGGAGACGGTGGCGTCGCTTACGTTGCTGTTCATGTCCGACATGCCATACTTTTTGTCATAGTCGGCGACGGAAAACTTCCGGTCGTAGTCGGTGTCCATCTGCATTTGCATCTGGGGAGGCTGCGCCATGCCAGCGTTTCCGAAGCCGTCAAAAATGTCAATAGCGCCCAGGTTGGCGTTCTCGGGGGCGTTCTGCAGCATGGGGTTGGTCAGGCGAGGCATGATGTCGGCGACCTTGTTGAGAAGCAGGGGCAGGAAGCGGAAATCGCTGTGGCGGAGGACGGCAACAATGTTGAGCGTCTGGTTGAGTTGCTCGCGGGGACCGACAGTGAAGGGGTCCCGAGCGGCGGGTTGCACTGCGAGGAAGTCGGTCATGTTGCAAGTGATTTGGAAGAGCTTTTCGATCTGCATCTTAGTCAGCTCACTGCAATTCATTCAGCGAAGTTTGGTTCTTACCAGTCCGGAACCCATGAGCTCCATGCCCTGTCCAGGGAAGTGAGATGCGAGGTTCATCAACATTTCGCGTGACAAGTCGACGGGGTACTGGAAGTTGTTCATGCTCTCCTCGTTCTGAGAGTTCATGCTGCCGTGGGTCAGCTGCCAGACGGTGGTCTTCAGCCACTGCTGGTTCGTGCGCAAGTCGGACAACTGTCCATCCTGGCAGAGGTATGTCGGCAGGACCTCGTTCAACTGCTTCTGCAGGTTAGAAACGTAGAGGTTGCTTCGGGTCTTGTTCCAGACGGCGGTGAAGGCATCGTCGAAGGGGTGGAACAGGTTCACCAGCATAATGAAGCTGTTGAGCTGGTGGCTGAGTGGGTCGCTCGGGTCATCGGCGGAGTTGGGCGGTTGAATGGTGGCTTGAAGTGTCAAAGGTCGCTGGTGCTGAATAGCGTGGGCCCTGAATGAAGATCGCCCGTTAGTGATGAAACATGGCGTTGGAATAAGAAAAATGCTCATTACCTTTCCATCACGTAGAAAAGCCAGTAGAGGCGTCTTCTCCGAGAGGACTCGGCGTTGTCCCACTGGGGACTGCGGTAGGTCTCCTCCTTGGTCATGCCGCTCATGTGCATCATGGTGGAAGCCTCGCGGAGATAGTACCAGGCCTTGTTGTGCATCTCCATGCCGTGGTAGCAGCCGTAGATGAAGAAGTTTGTGGCGAGGGTGTTGAATGTCGGGCCTTCCGAGGGGCCGGTGAGGTAATCGTAGCCCTTGCGAACCTGCAGCGTCTCCTCCAAAAGCAACTGGGTGGCGACGATGGCGGCACCAGGCATAACGTCGAGGTTGAAGGGGTCGCCGGCGGGCATGGACATTCCGGGCTGGAGCATCATGAAAGCGCACAGAGAGGTCAGCAGGCAGTAGGTGTCGGGGTCGCGTTCCATGTAGGGGAGTTGCTGTTCGATCTTGTGGCGGTCGAGGATAGGCATCTTCTCGTAGAGGTTGGCAAAGTAGAAGTCGATGCATTCCTTGACGAGCTCGCTGGAGAGCAGACCGGGCGTCGGAGCGAGGCTGACGGGTCCTGGAGGGCCTGACATGCCATTCATGCGGTTCTGGACCTTTGCCGACAGACTCGTCTGTCGCTGTGTTTCCCTCAGCTCGCTAATGACCTTTGCGCGGGAGCCCTTGGGGCCCTTCTTCTGAGGGATGGCATTGTAGGTGCAGGACAGCTGGGCAGTGTGGCAATTACGGCACGGGTTGACGCCGTCGCATTTGACCTTGCGACGATGGCAGGCGTCACAGGCCCGCTTGACGGCCTGTGTCATGTTGGCGACGTGCGGTAAAGACGTGGTTGCGGTATTGCTGGTGTCGGGGTCCCGTCGTGGGCGTCGTCGGGTGTCGTCGTCTCGCAGGTTAGGGATGGGTCTGCTGCAATTACTCTGCACGGCTGTGGCTGAGAGCGGCGGGTGATGGCATCGACAGCGAGATTTCCAGCGGGCGCAAAAGACGATTGAGTTTTGCGGGGAAAGGGGACTGATAAGGGAAGTGGTAGGCGTGGGAAGGGGGAGTCGCGGAGGAGTTTGTGAGAATGGATCGCAGTATTCGGCCCTTTCTGTATGCACACGCTGGGAGCGAAACGCGGGGGATGGTGCCAAAATCCGGGGCTGCAACGCCCGTTACAACCCTTTCCAGTCGTCTGTGCAGAAGAATAGCAAGCGTTAATCGAGTGCCGGACGTCGACGGTGGCTGTCTCGTCTGGAGTTTGTCGCTTTTGCCTCGAGAGAAAAACACAACTGGCGATGTTGAAGGAGAGACTGGGAGTGGTTTCTCGGTGAGGGTCGGTAGGTTGGTGAGGAAGAGGAGTTCGGGTGTGGGTGGGCGAGGGAGGATGGATGTATGGAACTCCAGTGGGCTGAGGGAAGTCACACACTATGTAAGGTAGAAGAGGGAAAGTGGAAGAGGAAAAGAGGACAGGCACAGCACGGGCTGGAAGGAAGTTGGTGTGAGTGCGAGCTAGGTGGTCAACGAGTGGAGAATAAGGGAAAGAGCGGTGCGCGAGAGTCTGAAGATGAACAAGGGTGGTGGGCACTCGCACTTGCACTTGTTGCTAAGAAAATGGGAATCGAATCGACGGGAAGGAGAGGAGGCCAGAGGCCAGAGGAGAGGACTTTCCTTCCAGTGCCCGAGGTGACGGGAAGAGGTACCTCTGCGGTGTACGGATACTTGGGGGCGCTCCTAGTGTGCTTGGTGGGCTTGGCCTGGGCTGCTAGGCCTCTTGCAGCAAGACGCTAGCCCGACTGAGCAGCGCGGCTTGGGGAGACGGCCTCTGGACTGGTCACTGCCCCCGGGGGAGGAGACGAGCACTGGGCAGAGAAAAAGGCGCTAGCAAGGAGACAGGTCACAGCCTTGAGGAGATGAAAAAAATTGTCAGACACACTGTGGGGAACACGGTGGGCATTGCCTAGTACCTGAGGGAGTTGGAGTGACAGCCCACGAAACCGGGCAGGAGCACCTTCTCCTCGGGTGCTGCTCCACAGTGAGGCGTCATTTTCACCAGACCAACGGCACTGTGCGCAGGGGGCGCCTTCCTCGCTGTGTTCTGTCTGTTCGTGCCTTATTGTCTGCATTGTATCCGGTACGTATCTTTTACCTGCTGCTGTCAACACTCCATCGCCCATTGTGTCTCTTCTCCATTGTGAAAATGGTGCAAATTTCCACGGTCAATGCAGAGGAGCCAAGGGGTCCCTGATATTTCTGAAGAATAACTGGAAACAGCCCCGAACGCCAGCAGGTCCTCTTCTCTATTGGTGTTGAGCTCGGCTGCACGGAACTGCTGGAGATGAGGGCAAGAGACCGTCATGGCCAAGAGGCAGAGAGGGATATTTGGCAGGAGCAGCAACACAGGGCGATGCGCGGGAGACGCCGCCTGCAACGTCGTACGAAGGCTGGAGCTGCTGCCTGTACATGGCATTTCGTAACGAGCAGGCCAATGAGAGGCGTCACCCTCCAAGTATTCGTACCTCAAGGAACGCCAAACCGAGGCAAGACCAAGGCCAGGTGCTACTTTGTACCTTCCATTGGGAGTCCACCTAAGCGACAGACAGTCAGCGACTGCGCCTACGAATGCCTCCAATGTACCTCTCGCCCTTCCAGCCGCCGGAGAGTACATGCTACCAGACTGCTGTCCAGACTCACGTCCAGGCCGTTGGAGTGCTGAGCCGTCCGCTGACCTGCTCCTCCAGCTGCTGCATGCCAGTCGCCTCTTCTCTCGCAGTACCCGACGGCAACGGCAGCCGCCGTCCTTTTCTCGACGTTTCAGTCGCAACTTGACCGAGGTCAGGATTTCACAGAATACTCGCCTCACTTTCGACCTCCTTCTGCGGTGCTTGTTCAGGACGCATCTTTCTCGGTATGCGCAAGCCGCGGAACGACAATGACGCTCACTGGGCAAGCCACATCACCTCAGCTGCTGGTCTCGTGACCCTCATCACCACCAATTTGCCCACCGGCACTCGTTACGAACAACGACGACGCCAGCAGAACACGAGCCAAACCGCCTGCGAGCACCCCAAGCCCGCCACGCCGTCCCTTTGTTTTCACTGGGTCCTATGGGCCATGGCGCGCTGCCGCCCATTGTCTGATCTGATCTGATCTGGCCCTGCTGGAGCCCCTAGCCAACTTCCAGCCTTTTGTCCCGTCCCAACAAGCCGGCATCGCCTGCGTTTTGCCCATAATTGCACCAGTCCACTCAAATCTCCTGCCCGTTGCCAACTGTCTTGCAGCTCCTCGACATTTCGAAATTTGAGGCACACGAAACCGCCTGTGCGAGGGACATCCCTCGCCGCACCTCGACAGCCACGCCAGCAGCCACAAACAGACGCACTGATGCGCCCATGGGGATGCTGGACGCAGGGACACCGTTGACCCGGGATGCGATGTCTTGCCCTGCCTCCGTATTGCCGGTCCGTGGGCATTGCTTGCAATTGCTTATTGCTGTCTCTGTCAATATGGGGGACGCGGCATTCCAGGTTTCTCGAAAAAGCCTCTCAACACCGGCTGTCTCGACTCTCGATGGGGCTCGGGTCAATGCCGACCAATCTTCGACGCCACTACCATCCAGTAGTTCAGCAGAGCATGAACTCTGTTCTGTTGGCCTCGACGAGATGCTGATCGTCCGACACTTGGGATGGCTGAAGGCGCCGTCCAACACTGCAGCCTGCAGCGTCTGTTCCCACTGACTGAGCACTTGGGCTCCTCTAACCCAGCGACCAGCCCTCAAAAGTTCTCACCGGCTCCTGTGTTCTGACGGGGCTGGAATCGGTCTATGATGGCCATGCAGCAAGCATGCTTCGATAACCCACAACTTGGGCATCGATCGAGATGGGGTTCCTTTGCTCGCCGTAGCAGACAATTCCCGGCGCTTCACGCTGGGTAATGATGGCTTCCGCAATCCTGTCTGCACACCGTCCATACGCAAACACGGCTTGGTCTTGGCAATCTGGCAACTCGCAAGCAATCTCACAAGTCACACTCACCCTCCATCAATGACCCCTGGGCCTGTCATCCCCCAGATCGCCCTCAAGCGACACAGCAGGGAACCTTCCAATTTGTCTTCCACCGTGCTTCTACTCGCTCCAGTCCGCCTATCAAACAATGTCTTGCACTCGACCACCCTCCTTGGTCGACGCAGCTCGCCGTTTGCAGCCTGTCACGGCGTCAACTGCCATGCAGGTCGTCTACTTCTGCCCAGCAAATGTTTGCCAATCCATCTAGAGGCATTTCTAATGTCGTCTTGTGCCAGATACAGACCGTGACGACCACATCTCAACTTCATTGTCTCTGGCGCCGGCCCTGACATCCAATTCAGTACTCATTTTGATCATGACAAAAAAGTCAGACATCAGGGCAACCACCCCGTCGTGGCGGAGGCCAAACCAACGCTACGGCTACACGTACATGAGACGGCGTGTTAGTGTCCGCCGCCTGCCTCCCCGCCGCCGCTAACGTGCATCAACACCGCCTCTGTCTGCAAATGCCGTCCTCCCGGCACGCCCGGAGGAGGGCGACTGCTCTTATGTCAGCGGCAAAAAGTCCCTCGTGGCACAGCAGCTGAGGACAAACATGCGAGTCGACATAATCGTGTCAGTCCCAGCATCTAGGAATGCTACGTTTCGACGCATACGCAGTCGCAACGGGGCTGGAGAGCCTGTTCTGACCCTGGCATCCCCCTCGTGGCACCAGAGGCACGACAGCCGCCATAAATGCCCATGTCCTTTGGGCAGAGAGATATGCGAATTTCCTCAAACAGCAATTCCACAGGGCCAGTTCCCAGGCGCACGGCGTCTTCTCCCTGCTCTGATCCCTTCCATGACAGCGCCCAGCCCAAGATGGCTGCATCAGCACGTCGCCGTCCATCCACAGCTCCACCGCCGTTTTCCCCATGCCCAAGTACCGGCCAGCGAGCCAGCGAACCAGCGCTCAAGCATGCCGGGGTTGCGGAGGCCGCTTTCACCAAACCAGGCGGAACGGCACCGCGCCCCCAAATCCGATGGAATGATTCTGTGCGTCCCCCCTCCGCTCTCAGCCCACTTTCCACCTCCACATGCGCCATTCCGTTCCCGGATTAGCGCTGTCGGTCGGCCCGATAAGGCGCTACTGCAGTCTGCCTCTTTTTTCTTCAGCACCCGCGGCCAGTGACATGCAAGGCTGAGGAACAGACACAGACAGCTGCCTCATCTACACCGTGGCGCCCCAAACACTCGTGCGCTGCGCATCCTAGACCGCCGTCAACACATGGCTGCACAACCGTTTGATTGTTCGCAAACACGGCCCAGAAAGGTCTGGATGCCTTCCGTGGCTTGTTTCTTGTCCAACGCCGCGGAAGATGCCGCCGTGGTCGTCGAAAGAGTTCGCCAGTGACAGGGCGCCCCGACCACCTGGTTAGACTTTGTCCATCTCATCTCTGATGCGCGGTTTCATGAGACGGCAGGCTGTTGTCGGCTATTGCTCAGCTGGATCGGCGTTAACATTCCCAACCTCCGACCGGCAACTCAGGGCTGAAACATGGAGGTCAATTGCCGGCCATCATATCAGACACTTCACAGGGAGAGCACCGGGCATGCTGCGAACTGATCAAGAAGAAATGTTGTTACAGCTCAACTGCCGACGATGTGCTCCGGACAGGAGGAAGTTCATGAATAATCCCCACATTCCCTAACGCCAAGATATCCCAGAGAATCCGATTAACCGTACCCAAGACCAATCTCCCTGATAGCCACTCTTACAGATCCTCATACGAACTGGGCGGACAGTTTCCTTTGCACCGCTTCGGAACATACCTCACGCTGTCCGCGCAGTTGTTTGCGTCCCCGTGCTCTCCCAACTCGCTGGCAGGAACAAACTGCCCCGTCTGCAAGCTGCCCTTCAAGAAGTAGCTATACCACGCCTCATGCAGCACATCCCTCTTGCGCCCCGAACACCGCAGCACCACCTTACCCCCGCTCAACCTCTCCAGCGTCTTCGTCACGTCCTTGATGGGATACGTCTTCTCCCGCGAGGGCACGATGCCCGCCCGCTCGAGCGCCGTGAAGGTGTCGAGCTGCTTGAAGAGCGCAAACGCGCGGGTGAAGTAGTCGACGACCTCGACGCCGGCGTCGTAGCTCTCGCCGTAGCAGCGGGTCGAGAGCGTGTTGATGCACGAGGCGTGCTTGTTGTACTCGTGCGCCCAGAGGTGGTTGTTGGTCCCGTAGGCCGCGACCCAGTACCGCTCCATGGACGCGAGCAGGTCGGATTGCCCGTAGTGGCGGAGGATGTCGGTGATGTTGTTGAAGTGCGGCGTCATGCCGCAGAAGGCCTTGTAGCTCCCGTCGCAGAGGTCCGGCCTGGCAAGGTTCACTGTCAGTGCGTGTTTTGCATGAGGGGTCTTGAAGTCAATTCCGCCAGTTTTTGTCTGTGATGTGATGTGATTCTCCCAGCGACGAGATGCAGTATCCCTAGATTGAAGAGGAGAGGAGGGGGTGAAGTACCATAGTCCATGAACAGTCCAGTCCTCCTCGCTCCCACCCGCGTGCACCGTGTCATCCCAGAACTGCGTCAACAGGATCCGCCCCGACGGCGCGACGAAGCAGCACGAGTCGGTCCCGGAGCCCGGGCTGGAGCAGCTTGTCGGGCCGTCGACGGGGCAGGAGGGGGCGCCGGAGAGGGGCTCGTAGGGGGTTACTTCGCCCTTCCAAGCTACTGCTGCGGCATCGTGTGAGAGCGGGTGTTGGTGGTGGGTTAAGGGTAGGAGGGAGGTGAAGCTTGCGAAGAGGGATTTGAGCGATGGCGGCATTTTGGAGGTTTGATTATAATTGCTGAAGTGAAGGTGGTTGATTGAGGCTGCAGAGGGAGGGGAGGGAGGTGGTGACGATGTTGCGAGGCGGAGCTGTCTGGGGAGCTGCACCGGGGGATTCTGCCGTGTCATGTGGGGATTTGGCTGGGGCTGGGGGGACACCGCTTTGGTTTTGGGAGGTGTGATTGGATGGGTATGGGGAGGAGTGGGGTTTGTGGGGGTGTGACGTGCAGGGGGGCACGTGGGTTGGGTTGGTTTTGGGGAGGTTGAAGGTGTAAGTGGATGGATGAGGGCAGATGAATGGATTGATGAGGACCTTGGAGGTATTGCTTGAGAGGTCGATGGGAGAGTTGAGGTAGAGGATTTGAATTTTGCTGCTTTTGGTCCAGTTTGGGAGGGGTGAGGGATGTTGTTGAAATTTGGTGTGTCTTATTGTTATGTTTTATTTTCGATGTCACTGCTGAGGCTACTATTGCTATCGCCATCATGTTTATTTCTAGCAACAGCCATCGACGCTTTTCCGTGGTAAGTAATACTGAATGCTCAAAAACTGTAAGATTAGTCAGGTGCGCTGCTGTCGTTCACCGCGATGGCCCATTTGTCCCCGGATGGGGACCTGGTATTGGAGGTCAACAAGGTGCATACTCAGCCAAGGTATGGGCGATATGGACGACCCCGTCCCCCATGAACGATTTCAATTCTTCGCTTGTAAGGAAACATCGGCGTCATTGGCAGGTCTGAGTATGAATAGCGATGCTTTCGCTGGGTTCGTCAAAAATAAGAAACAGCGCAAATGATCGAAACCGGTGTCCTCTTGGGCTCGCTGCCATGTACACTTGTGCGATCGCCAATTCCAGCATTGCTGCCTTTGGGTTATATTTAGGTTGCTATATGCATCTTTTGACGTGTGGTCGATGGTATAACTTGAATACGTCGGGATGGATCATGGACGACGAGGATGATGGACGGCCTCATGGTGTGAACCTCGCGCGCTTGGGTTATGGCATTGAAACTTGACTCTACTCCAACGGTCCTGCTGAAACGCTTCTATAATGTGCGAGTGCAGAAACCACGAAGGCGCATTATTGGTCGTTGCGAGTACGTGGTAGACTGCGTGGCATTTCTGAATTTATACATGATCCATCGTGATTCGTTTCGAGAACTACTTCCGTGTGGTTTCTACGCTGGCCAGAGGGCCAGTGAGTTAGAGGAGTATAAATCCAGTCGTTTAATGTGATTTTGACTCTCTTCCCGGCAAATGGGAGCCGTTGCTGTGAGTATCTCGCTGCGGAAAGGTGCGCGTGCGAGCCGGAGATCATCATCTTTGGAGGGAGTCAGCTACGTCGACGATGATATGATCCTCATCATTACAAGATGAAGAGAATACGTCGGGACCAGAGGTAGTGACGAGTGCTGGGGATTTAAACTTCTGGACGTGGTCCATACATGCTTGCATATCAGGCTTACGGCATGCAATGTGCGGTTTCTCTGTTCTTCTCAATAACATACTGGTGCTGCCGCATCTTTTGGTAGAACATTCTTTACCTCATTTAAGCCTAAATCGTCTCAGATGAATGCCCGATAACTTGGTGTTCCGAAGCATATGAAGCGTGACCTTCAGATGGCTTGCTGCTTGATGCATGTGATATTAGGGGCTTCTTGTGTCGTTAGGTCCCAGCCGGGGGCAGGGAGTTTTGTATTTAAGCAAATAAATTGTCATGGACTTTCTATCTTCATGATGGCAGGAGCCAATGGCAAGAACGAAGGCGGACAAGAAATTCATGTGTGTCTCAATGTCAACGTAAGGGTTGATACATCGAGAATTCTCATTGACAATCCAAAATAGGCAAAGCCTCAATGCTTACTGTGTCGTCTGTGGCTTCGTGCTATTCGAAACAATTAACAGACGTCATGGACGAGGAAGGACGAAAGCCCATGCGAAATGTATTTCCGAGAAAGCAAACTGTTGAAGTCGCCCGTTGTCGTCAATGATGCTTGTCTTTGGATGTGCCTTAACCAGAGACAGAGTATTGCCACTATCTCATCGTTGAGCCTCCTTTAAAGTCAAATTGTGTTCAATTTATAGTCTCTGTTTGGGTTACAACGGTTGTGTGACGGTGCACACTTTTCAGGTTCCTTTTGTCTTGGGTAGAGATCAGTGATTTGAGAAGTCAGGGGACTGTTTTGTATTTCCATCCCCGCAAGACGTCAGCATTTCTTCAAGCCCCTGGATGCCACTTCGACTACGGATTATTTAATGAAAGCAGATTGTGCGGGGAAAATTTAACTCGCAGCCAATTCCACAGCTTTCCAGCCTTCGTGCTGGTTCGTAACGACAAGAAACACACCTTGATTGCAGGTCTACTACACAAGCACCAACGCGGATGTCCAATGGACTTCCTCAAATTAGCTGGTCTGATTATTCGAGTAAGAATAAAACACTGACAGGGTGAAACAGTGTTAGATGGCAAGACGAAGCGATCAACGAGATACGTGGTGTTTATTGAGTCATGAATACTGCGGAGGAAGAGGCTTCAGCTTCTTGAACTGGCACCAGTTTCAAGTAGTCACAAACGTCTGATTTTGAGGAACTCACAGTTTATTCAAAACCTGCGCCCTTTATACACAGTGCATGGAACATATCACCTTGCCGCTGACAATCTGGGGACGGACGTACACGTTGGCAGGTATGCGCTTCAGCATGCAGCAATCTAAGGCGAGATTGGAACTGCTAAACTAGGATGTACAGAGGCTGCGGTTGGAGATAAAAGCACCCGCAGGATATTATTCGGAAGGTTTGACGCAAGCGACGACAAAATGTGTAAAAGCCTTGTGAAGCGTCTAGCAGGCCACATATTTGCTCCAGGCAGAGCGTGCACGAAAACTGCCACTCTCTACAGCATGCATGCTTGTATGCCTTTGTCATGCCATCTGGCAAGTATGTGGACGAAAATACCTGCGAGGAGACAGGAGTAGCTCTCCATTATCAGGAGCATGGGATATGGTCTTGGACGCACATGAGATTTACCGCCCGGGACATGCATTCACTCTGTTTTTGCTGCCTCGCGGGAATGATGCATCCCATGGTTGCTTTGGAATGAGCCTCAGATCGCGCGAGCTAGTGAGTTTATATAGCGGCATTGGACATTACCTCCCGGAATCCGCTGTGGTGTTCACATTGACATGAACTGCCCTGCAGTAAGTGCATTTTACCGGGAAACGTAACGAGCATCTGCTATTTATTTATCTCCACAGATCAAGCAGATTACCTACTCGACGTCAATGCAGTCAGGTCTCTGAAAGCGGGTAATGCCCTCTGATCATGAACTCGTATTCCTACTCTCCGAGGTGCCGACAGAGCCACATTAGCCCGGAAACTGTGCGCGGTTCAGAGTTGGTTCTAGAGCAAGTGCTTTTCAGAATGTGTTGATGATTGAAGGAGGATAACAATGATTCAGCGTCTGCATTGCATCCACCCGGATAGCAATACTCATGACTTAATCGGCAGGTCTCGAGATTGAGATGCCATGTTTAGATATCAAGCAATGTAGCCGACTGGACCGTATGATTTCCGTGAGTTCTAGTAGGATCCATATTTTGCCAAATGAACGTTTACCGGTCCGGTGCCAAAACGTTTGGTTGGCTGCGGTTGGTACATGTCCTGATCCAGCGCTGGCGTTGACTCGGTCGGGGATACATGATGTGAGACATTCGATTTCGGCCAAATGTGCTCTGCCCAAAATGGACACTTGAATACCACTGGTTGAAGATATTGACTAGCGAAGATCAGACATTCTGATTGCCCAACCAGGAAAATGCAGCAAGAAGGACCAGATGTCAGACGAACTAAGATAATCCGGAAGGCTTTTGCTAAGCTGGATACCTGTTACCAACGGCCAAGATCGCCGTGTATCCTTCGCTAGCTCAGGTTGAACCCAAAACAAGAAGAATTCATAGCATGACTAGAGAGACAACCATAAGAGGTAGCACGCGATTGGAGTTAACGAGGACTAAGAGAACAAACACTGAAGCTTGGAACGTGCACTTCTGTCCCTGAAGGTTGAAGTACAAGATATCGTCTGCCTTTTGTTAGGATTGGTATCTGGAGAAAGTATGAATAATCCGCGGCCCTCTTTGAGTGGACGACGCATGCTCTATTATGAATCAAGAGGAACCAGACAAGAATATTGGACGAACATCTGATGGCTCCTCTGCAGGTAATTGCCGTTCGCTGACGGTACTTCTTCTCTCAGTTACTCCGGATAGCCGGGTTGATCTTGGCAAGATATCACTCCAAGAAAGACTTGAGACACCCCCGAATAATGACTACCGATTTGTGCTCTCTCATCACAGCCCATGCCTCAAGTTTCCTATCTCAGGAGCTGCAACACCAGGCACATTTCAATCACCAGGAAGGCGGAAGACCTGGAATGATTGCGTTCGTATTTCTCGACCCAGTGGCTTGGCTCATATTGCTGATTCTGCAACACGTCTCCGCGAACGTGGAGTCGGACAGGGAGATCATCACACAGAATTGCCCCAGACAGCCACAAGCGCGTCTCAAGTCGGGAAGATGCACCCGGGACAGTTAACTGACAAGGCGGGGAAACCCGCCAGAGCCTCTTGATTCGACGAATCGCGCTGCAAGACACGGAGCTGAATTGGGCAGTCAGACAGTGTCTCGTGCAATGTCTCAACCGGACTCCCAGCCCGTGGCGCTTGGCCACGTTCGGCGAGACAACGTCTTCAACCGGAGCAAAGCGCAGTGGGTGAAGGCCATGTGGCTACCTGAGAGCCTAAACCGTAACAGAAAAGGCGCGAAGGGAATCCGCGATCAGGACGAGGATGGGATTGTGACTATGGTGTCCGTTGGGCTGAGCGCGCGTGCTCTAGCGGGACGAACGTCTCAAACTGTGATCTGCAGTGGAATCGTTTTCATGATGCTAAACATGCTGCTAGGGAGTAGCCGAAAGTTCAATTTCCGTTCGCATGTTTGGGCTTTCGTTGGCATGTGCTGATACAGTGGGATATCCAACGATGCTGAGGCAGCGCAAACAGTAGACGCATCCTGTTTTGATTGCAGGCAGGAAGTTGATATAAAGGGTCGTCTCTGTAGAAGCAATTCAAAGTTAGTCGCCCAAGTCACAGTATATCGAAAGTTCCATCTCTCGTAGTCAAGATGTCGTTCCCTTCCGACCAGTCTCAAGCCTCCGTGGACACGGCTCTGTCGTCGCTCCAGAACAGCCCCACCCAGCAGCATTTCCCCGCAGGTCGACAGCCGGGAAAGACGAAGAGAAACCTTATCCTGTGCTTCGATGGCACCGGCAATGACTTCTCCGCGACGGAGAAAGACACCAACGTCGTTAAGTTGCTGAGCATGCTTGATCGTAACCATGAGGACCAGTTCCACTACTACCAGAGTATGTTCCATCTGCTTAAATTATAACATTGTAACTGACCCATGGCAACAGCTGGTATCGGTACCTACTCTGTCAACGAGAAGACTGTTCACAAGAATGGTTTCCAGGAGGCTTGGAGCAAGGTCGAGAAGAAGATTGATGAAGGGTTTGCGAGTACCTTCGATGCTCACATCATGGCTGGCTACCGGTTCCTAATGCGATACTATGAAGCTGTGAGTCGCGTACCACATCTCAAATCGGGCCCCAGTTGCTGATTCTACGTGTGCAGGGCGACAGAATTTACATGTTCGGGTTCAGCCGAGGAGCCTATACAGCCAAGTTCCTTGCTCGAATGGTCTACACTGTAGGCCTGCTCTGTCGAGGCAATGAGGAAATGGTTCCTTTTGCTTATCGACTTTATGACCGCTACCTTGCTGGAAAACTCAAATGCAAGAAACATGAAGGTCAGGGCGAGGACGAACACTCCGATGATGAAGATCAGGACCTGGAGCACGATATCCCCAAGCCGAATGAGGACCCTGAGGTGGTGAAGAAGAAGCTGGAAAAGAAGGAACGCAAAGACCGAACCCGCGAGCTCAGGAAGTTCAGCAAGACGTTTTGCAAGCAGGAGTGGACTTACAACCCTGACCGGCCTCGGCATCCGTCCAAGGAAACCAATGTTAAGGTTCATTTCCTAGGCCTCTGGGATTGCGTCAACTCAGTCGCTGTCATGGAGCAAAACGCGACTAAGGAGGTGCTTGTCAAAGGCACTGCACGCATCATTCGTCATGCTGTGGCTGTTGATGAGCGCCGAGTCAAATTCAAAGCCGCTCTTTTCAAGCAAGACGAGGGCAAGAGAAAGAATCACGACTCCGAGGACGTGAAGGAAGTTTGGTTCCCCGGTAACCATGGCGACGTCGGAGGTGGATGGGACCCAGTCAAAGATCATCTGAGGGGAGACAATAAGAATGCTTGGTTCTGGGATCGATGGAGGTCCTGGTGGAGTGGGAACAACCGCGAGGTACTCAAGAAGCCTCACGGCGAAACCCACTGCCACGTGTGCAAGGACTGCGGTCTCTGCAAAAGCAAGGACTGCCGACTGTCGAAGTGCAGATCTGAGCACGACAATTGCTCAGAGAACGAGTGCACCGCATGCCACGAGAACATTGTTTGCAACAACAAGGACCATACCAGGAAGCCGAAAATGATGAAGTTTGAGCCTTGCCAGCTGAGCGATGTCCCACTCATGTGGATGATCAAGGAGCTTGAGGCTGATGGCCATGTCATCTGGCGGAAAGATAAGGTCAATGAGTTCAGGCATCGGTTGGAGCACAACAAAGATTCGGCAGTCAAGGGTTCGGTTCATGACACCTTGATGCTTGGGTTCGGAAGTGGCTTCGGCACCGTCTTGTTTTGGAACTTCTTGGGTAAGATCCATGCTTTCACCCCATATGGAAGATTCTGAAACACTAACGTATGCCTTTTGCAGAAATATTCCCTCTGATCAAGCGATGGGAACTCACCCATGGTGAGAACGCTTGGAATCGATTTTGGTATTGGGGCAGAGTGAACGCCCCAGTGAAGGACACTGAAACATGGGAATGGGTTCGATTCCCTCTCAACAGGGGCCAGACACGAGATATCCCCAGAGACGCCATCTTGCACCACTCACTTATCCAAAAGCTTTACACGGACGACGATTACATGCCGCAAAACAATCATGGCGACAAATCCCCTTGCCTGCTTCAGAAAGATGAGCATGGTAACGTCATCAAGAACAAGAAGGAGTGGAAAGAGATGTACAAGGTAATCGAAGCCGAACACAAGCTGAAGGCTCACCCTGATCACACCACGTATCACCTGGCGACGTACAAGGGCCCTAAGGTCCAAGATCACCACGAAACAGAGTGGCGCGGCCTGTAGCTCACGAGCAGCACATTTCATTCATTTAACTTGAAATATTCTATGTCATCACAGGGCATCTAGTTCGAAAGAAATTGAAATGCTATTGAATTTGATGCATTCTATTGCAACTGAACTATCAGCTCGGATTTCGAGCCTTGAACGGTCTGCTTCCATTGTTATAATTACAGGTCGAACAAACGCGAAAAGAATATCCTGCTGCACGGGTTTTACATGACGAATGGTGATACAATCAAGCATGATGCCCCAAATCTTCTCCGATCAGGAGAATCGAAGGTTCCGGCTCCACCTCAGGAAAGTTCACAGGCCTGGGAAGGTTCTTGAACTTCAAAATTTGCTCAGAGATGCCGTTTTTATGCTGCCATTCCAAAATCGGATCATGAGCAACACACTGCCTTTTGATATTGAAGTCAGGGTATGGGTTTTCTTGAGTCTTCATCCAGTTGTGGGATATCAAATCTAGGCTTGGGTTGCATGTCAATGTCTGCAAGATGATGTCGACGCAGTGTGCTAAGTGAGCTTGATGCCTTTTCGGTGCCATTGAACTTGTTCAAAGTAAGCATCACGTCCAACCAAAAAGGGCCACCGAAACGTACATGTTCTTGTATGAGTTACTGTAATACTAAAATTGCATCAGTCCCGTCGTCTAGGATGCTTCGGCATGGAGGTACCTCGATGAACTTACATAGTCCCAGTGGGCATATTTACGTATAGCATTGAGGCAATGCAGCTGGTGTTGCATGTCAATCTCGACGAGATACTTGTCGGGGCCCACGCCCCAGTCCTCAGGGATAGACACAGAAATCTTGGGATCTTTGCCCATCTTTCTGAGTGCATCTCCGCTTACACCAAAATACTCGATGCGCGCCATGTCATCCCATGCTTTGTCGACCTCTTCGCTGGGCGGCTGTCGCCAAATGCGGGATGGAGTGTAGTCGTTGAACAGCGTTCCTTTGACTTCGACGGTCTCGAGCTTGATTGGAAGATCGTCAAGTATGGGACCTGAAGAGCGGTATGAGATCAAGATTTGAGACAGATAGCATGAACTTACTGTAAGGAGACACTTGCTTCATCAGCCGAATGGGGTCATGAAGTAGTCTCCAAGAGACAAACAGCATTCCACACGACAAGACGAAGAAGAAAACATTGAGGATCGTGATTGCTTTCGAGCGATAGCTCCATACCTGCCTACTCGGAGGAACTTGAGAGGGCCAGTTCAATTTCGATGACTCCAATCCTTAGCTTTCCTCATCAGAAGTCGGCAGCAACAAGTGTTTTGCTCACCTCATCCAAAAGGCTCTCGGCAGAGTCCTCCTCAAGGCCGTTGTGATAGATATCTCTCATTTCTGCGAGTTGAACTGAAAAGCAGAGTCTACCGCAAGCGAAGCAAACGGGCTGTAGCAGAAGATGCTGATTTTCCTGGCACGCTCATTGGGGTCAACGTCGGCAAAGTCGCAGTGCTCCGTAAGCGATGGCAAAATGAAGGATTCTGCCAGACTGTCCAGACCGAGTGAAGTCGTAAGATGAAATGTTTCCACCTGCCTGAAATCGAAAAGCCATCTAGATCCTTCATGTCCTACATAATGTGTAGGAACTCGCGGTTGCATGGGACGCATTGCCCAATCACACAATGCAGCTAAAGGATGCGCCGAGACCGCCAGGATTATGCCAAGAAGTGAGATTTGACTACCAAACTGGACTTATTCAGCGACCAGGCAGTAAGCATGTGTGAGATGTCTTGATATAGTCCATTTTGCCGCATGAGAAAAGACAGAATATTGTGAATGAAGTTGTTTTGAGTAGCTCGGATAGGCCAATGAATATCAATTTGGCACATGAAATCTGCTCACGATGAACTCTCAAACAGCTGAAGGATGAGCCGAAAGGCATTCAAGAAGAGGGGCAAAAGAAAAGACTTGCCTCTGACACCCCAAAAGCTCAACCTCCAGTAGAACAAGGCAGACTAGGGTGAAATGCAGATGGGGTAGAGATTTCGGCTAGGGTGCGGTATGGACCCGCGATTCAGACATGAATTAAGTCTATTTAGCAACGTTCCTTGCTAAGCGTAGGATTCCGCGCTTGCAGGTACCCCTTGTAAGTCCACCCAGCACTTGGGGGCGGTTGTCCACCTTCTCGATGGAGTTAGCCCAGAAGTCACGATCTCGGACTGTCTCGAAACGGCATGTAAAGTATGTGTTCAGTACGTCATGTGAGATATACGACATGCCTTCATTGGCGTGATGCTTCGAGTAGGATGGACGATGGATTTCGTGTCACATTGGCGACAATGGTATCATACACAGTCTAGTCCCACCAGGACCAAGTGCCATTTGGTTGCGGGCACGTCGGGCGGAACGAGAACAGGCGCTTATCTTTGCGAAGGGGCAGCGGAATCCCTCTTCAGGGGTGAAGAGTGAAAGTATCTTGTATCAGATGATCAACTCAAAAAGTTGGAAGGCTTGAAGAGATGGTATAAAGCGACGACCGAAACAACCAGAAGTGGTCTTCATCAACTTAAAATCATCAAGCAGGTCACAACAACCTTGGAAGTCCTCAGACAGCCGGTCATCATACCAATTATTCATCATGCGTGTCCAAAGTCTTCTTGTCACCGTCGCAGCTTGCGTCTCGTTTGCCTCTGCTGCGCCAGTTGTCGCCGAGGCGTATGGGCCTCCTACCAGCCCGGATGTCATATCCAAGAAAGACACCGTGGAGGCGTACGGACCACCCGTCAATCCACACATCATCTCCAAAAAGGACACTGTCGAAGCGTACGGCCCGCCTGTGAACCCGCATATCATTTCGAAGAAAGACACAGTCGAGGCCTACGGGCCTCCTGTGAATCCCCACATCATTTCCAAGACAAAGAAGGATACCGTCGAGGCCTACGGTCCTCCCATAAACCCTCATATCCCAGCTGTGGAGGAGAAGCGCGAGACTGTCGAGGCATACGACCCACCGATCAGCCCTCACATCATTAGCTAGATGGAATGATATCTATAATGTTCATCAGGAGGTTCAGAAGCCCGCGAACCATGACAGCTTCAGGCTGGTGGTAGTCTCACGAGGGCAAAGTGGCTTCAGAAAGCTCTTGAGAAGATTCAGCGTGTAGTTGGAAAAGGATATTCTAGGAACGGCTGCCATGAGTATCAGCAGAATCAAAGAATAGGAATCCGAGTCACAAAATACTAAAGTCAACATCGCATACTGTCACTGACGAGACTAGTTCCGCCACTGTGAAGTTTCCTGTATGTGCTCACGCCCTTCCTTTCATATCTGGTCAGATTTGCTAAGCTTGAAACAAACAAGTTGCGAATACTGCAAAAAACCCGTGAGAGACAAAAGTACAAGCATCCTCTGTGATTCGGCCATATAGACAGATATCTTGGGGGCCGGTACCCAGCCGAAGCAAAAGCAAAACATTCCGAAACCGAGAATCGAACTCGGGGCTATGCCTAACCTCTCACAAGATGAGAGGGCATCATGTTGGCCACTACACCATATCGGATGCTATTTGATGAAGGACGATGAAAATTTTGCAAGTATGTCCCAATGGTGGAAAAGGTGGATCAGCCCTAACCCGTCTTGCTGCACTTAACCGCCAAGACCCATCGACGACTTCAACTTGCATCTCCACTCTGCTTCTTTAGTGCCCCAAGTAGCAGCGCCTAACCAATATGCCGGGCTTCAGCATGGGCCGCTGGCTTTGGACTACTCACTGGGAGGTATTCGCCATTTAAATGAGGGCATTGACAATTAGATTGAGGTCTTTAAGGGTTTAAGAGAGTTGCAGTAGATGAACCGGTTGCTTTCGATGTGTGCTGAGGCCAGTATGCAATGTACTTCGGACTGTGACTTCCTACAGAGCGCCTCAGGCCCTTTCCTGTTAATGGAGTTCATGGCTTAATCATGGAAAGAGTCAAGACGACATACTTGCCGAGGAAACTACTTCCTACGTTATTTTTTCATGAACGACCCGAAACAACGCAAATTGTGGGTAAGTGCCGTCTGCCTCACAGACCAGGTGTTCGTCGAAGAAGGTGCAAGGGAAGGTGAGTTTCCCCGCTGAACGGAAAGTCAACTAGATTCAAATTGCCGACGCCCAATGACGACACCAATGTTCCCCAACGACATAACACTAGCGATCCTGAGTGCTGCGCTGTATGGACCTATCAGGCAGCCTACAAAATGTTGTTCAATCCTTTCACAGCTGTTGCTCGAATTTTGATATGCAACTTCACCATTTTGGTCCCACAGCAATATCAACCTGCTTCAGGATATTCACGCTTTGCTTTGAGCTTCGTCCGGACTCAGATGCACCTTTTCGGTACGCCACCATCAAGTCTACGATGACATCAATGCTGACACCATCAGAACAAAAACTGGCTATTATGTCTGGTCACGCGACGGAAACCAAGCACCCTTCCAAGATCATGGTCGTCGGGGACTCAATGTCTCACGGCCGCGATGGAGACTTCACCTGGCGGTACAGGCTATGGGAATGGCTCAATGAGGAGAATCTCAACTTTGAGTTTGTTGGTCCGTGCAACAGCACCTTCAAACCCTCGGAATCACAGATCTCGAGCCCGTCTCTACTGGCGACAGAACAGTCAAATGAGGAATCACCAGAGGCTTGCAAATTCATGGACAACGGTGGTTACGCAGACGGAGTGAACTTTGAATCTCAGCATTTCTCAGTCTGGGGACAGCAAACAGGGCAATGCGCGGAGGCGATCCGCCAGCAGGTGGCCGCGTACGAACCAGACTTGCTACTTGTCATGCTTGGTTTCAACGATATGGGATGGGGCGTCAGAGGACCGGAAGACACTATCAAGGTGATGAAGGAGCTGCTCGACAACGCCCGTTCTGCCAGTCCACGTTTGAAGTTTGCCGTCGCAAGTGTCCCTCAGCGAACTCCCATGGAAGGCACCAAGCACTTGGCAAAGATGGTTGACACGTATAACAAATACCTGGAGCCATCGATCCACGACTGGGATAATCGAGATTCTCCTGTTCGCCTGGCCAGAATACGCGAGATCTACGACTGCTTTGATGGTAGCTACGACGGATTACATCCTAATGCCCTTGGCGAGCTCCAGATTGCTAGAGCATTCTCTCAAACTTTGGTGTCTGAGTTTGGCATAGGCACTAAGGAACTCGTAATTCCACAGAAAGTCCCAGAAAGACCGACTCCTGTTCCGACGAACGTCACTGCAGTGGCTCAGCAACATACAATCATTGTCACGTGGGACTATGTCTACGGCGCCCTGGGATATGACGTGAGATGCCGCTACATCAAGACTTCAGAGTGGGAAATTTGGCGTAAAGACAAAAACAGACATGATACAATGGGTGTTGAGGATGGAGTTGAATACCAGTATCAAGTTCGCACAAACAACGGCCTCATGCGTGGCAAAGACGTGCTATCGGAGTGGTCGCCTGTCGTTTCGGTTGTTGCTCGCACAGCCGTGACATTAGAAGCTGGAGGGGAAAATTCACCAGAGCTTTAGCGTCTTCAGTGTTCTAAACAGGAACGGAGCATCCATAGCAGTCATCCCGCCCCCTATGTTACAGTAGCAGATTTTGGATTGGTAGCCGCTACACTGTATTGATTGGCATAGCTATCTCGTATGTTATTGAGCATCCCGTACCTATTCCTGTGACAAATCTCCCAATTCGGGCGGAGAATTCTAAATGAAAAAAGTTCTGCATGTAGCATCATGCTCTTCTCTTATTCCTGCCATTTCTTTGGCTTTTGTAGTTCGTCGTTCGTGCCTGTCACCTTTAAGAGATGCCGCTCAATCGTCGAAATGCTGTTCGGGATGCCCAAGATAGTCTCAGTGCAGGTCCGCAAGAGTAATTTCAATAATTACAATGGCATATTTCGCTTCTGTGTCTCTACACTCGTAGTTATCCTAACGTTGGCCGTTATCTCTGTTGTCTCCGTCAACGTCCTTGTCGCTGTCCGTGATCGCTTTAGCTATAATCAGCTGTGGCAACGAAGGCTTATGGACATCGAAATGATAGGTACAATTACAACTCAACAAGAGATTCAGCGTTGACCATGGAGGATTTGAAGTTTTAGCGGTGCGCATTACCGATAGCGAGAGCGAGAGCGAAGTCCAGCATGACTCCATAGCTTGACCAACATCGAAAGCTTTGCTCATGGCACTATGAAACGCGTCCTCTTTCCAATCGCATACAACCTCAAGCATAATTTATCTTTGGCAAGAAAAACACGATGCAGTCCTCGAATGTGGTCGTGGTAATTGGATGCGGCGGCAAGGGCCTCCCCTGCGCCCGCCATCTGGGCATCGGCTGACAGGTCTTGCTCGCGGATGTCTCGGCCGATAGGCTTTCCATTGCCGCAACCGCCTTACACAATGAGGGCTATTTTGCTCATACGGCACTCGTGGATATTTCGAGCTTCGACTCGGTCAAAGAGCTTGCGCAAAAGGCCTTTGTCATCGGCCCTGTCGAGACGATTATTCTCGCTGCTGGCGTAGGTCCAGCAGCCGACTGCGCCCGCACCGTCTACGAAATCGACCTGCTAGGGACCATCAACGTTATAAATGCCTTCCTTCCAATCGTGCAGGCTGGTTCCAACTTCGTCTGCATCTCCGGAATGGCGGGTCACCTCTGTCCACCCCTAGATCCCGCATTCGAACGTCACCTTGCCACTGCATCACGGGAACGGCTCCTGGCGCATCCCGACTTCAACATCAATGAGCCGGGCCCACAAGGAGCGGCCGCGGCATACGATCTATCCATGCGTGGGAAGCTGGTTCGGGTGCAGGCTTCTGCCGCGGCTTGGGGATCAAGGGGGGCCAGGATCAATTGTGTGAGCCCTGGAGTGATTCCTGCTCGGACTGATCAGCGCGGGGTGGATGGATCCGTTGATAATCTAGTAAGGATACCTCCTGCTAGGAGGGCTGTGACGCCGGCAGACATTGTCAACGCAGTAGCATTTCTTGTCAACCCTGGGTCCTGCTTTATCACTGGTACGGACATTTTGGTGGACGGTGGCATTGTCTCCTCCATGAGATGGGATGCGGAGTGAGATTCCACTGTTCCAGCAGAATAGCGGGAAGTTCGGGTGTTTAATAAGCATACGAGTGAACAATAATGAGCGCAAGAACTAGTACTTATATTGTGAGTTCTGCCATGAAACGATGTTGATGAGATCGGGTTGTTTGGATCGCCAAAAACATTTGATGTGTTTTAGTGGTCTTTGGAAGATTGATCGAGTCCGCTCGTAGCAGAGTAGCAGGGAAAATGAACATATACTTGTTGAGGAGAGTTGTAATTGGTAGATTGTCCCCGATGATGCACGTGTGACTGTGTCACGAAAGGCCGCACTTTGGCAGCCTGGCTGCCTAATCGTGCGACGTACAAAGCTGATCATGTCATGCTCTCCAAGAGACTCAAAGCCTGACTGAACCTATTTGCATGTGATCTATGATCTAGGTAGAGAGAACATGAATTGTTCAATTCGTTCAATATCTCTCGAGGACGCTCTCAGCATCCGGTGGGCGGATGGCGCTCGACCAAAAACCTTTGGCTTTTTCGACACATTTGGCACCGAAGGCTGTCTTCTCTACTGCTCTGAATTCGCATCTCGGCAGAAGCTCTCGCCAGAAGCGATCAAAAACTCACAAGCATCACACGAAGAGATCGTCAGACGAGGCAAGCATCGCGTTGCTCAAGGGAAGGCCTTCGAGTATCACGAATTGGCAGAATCTGCCCTCAGCGGATGTGGGACCTGTGGAGCCGTTAGACTGATGCTTGATGAATCTGAAGCACAACATGCAAGATCTCTTTCTCCTTCTACAACAATCAGATGGATCGTCGGCCACAAGGGCACTCTGAAGGTCACGGCGCCAGACGGACAGGAGACATGCGTCAGAATCCTCAACCTTTCAAACTCGTGCAATACATTTCGACGGATGGATAGAACCAGTGGGATTGTAGGAGATACATCATCTTCTTTGAGCCTTCAACGCGCCCGAACCTGGATTGGAGACTGCGAAGCGAACCACAAGGATTGCGGCAAAGGGACCCAGCTGGAACTTCCAACGCGTCTCATCGACGTGACCGGAGTTTCGGACAACGGAATCGACGGCGTACGTCTTGTGAACACAAGAGGGCAAAGAGGAACTTACATGTGCCTCAGTCACTGCTGGGGTAAGACCCCAATCGGGTCTAAAACGGAGAATGCAACTCTCCAAGAGAGGCTCAATTTCATTCCTTGGTCTTTGCTTCCTCCAAGCTTCCAGCAAGCAATTGATATTACGCGAAAGTTGAGAGTCCAATACTTGTGGATTGACTCTCTGTGTATAATTCAAGACAGCTCTGAGGACTGGGAGAGGGAAGCCGCACAGATGGTCAACATCTATCGCAACTCATATGCAACCATCGCAGTCAGCTGGTCTCATGACTCAAAGGGAGGATGTTACTCCAAGACTTCCCCGCCAGTATGCTTTGAGATCATGAACCAAACCGGGGACGAATTCCTCATCGCGCTAGCTACAGGCGCAACTCGAAACTTGGCACAGCACGATAAACTTCAACGATACTTCCCGCTTTTCAATAGAGCCTGGTGCCTCCAAGAGCGGCTACTCTCTCGCCGGGTCATTCACTGCAACTACGGAGAGCTTGCATTCGACTGCGGGAAGGGTTACACGTGCGAATGCGGTGGTAAACAGCACTATGATTGGGACAACGTCGTTGGTCTTTCTGGCACGTACACCCCGCTGCGTTCGAGATCGAAGTATGTGGCATTGTTGAACAACCGCACTACCACATCATCATCAGCCCTCCACACAGAGAACGGGAAGATCGACCCTTATGAGAGGTGGCATCGGGTAGTAGGCGAGTACACCTGTCTTAATCTCACCAAGACCTCGGACATGCTGCCTGCACTCTCTGGTCTGGCTCGTGAGATGGCTGAAATCACCAAAGACACCTTTCTCGCAGGGCTTTGGAGAAACAATCTGGAGCAAGATTTAATGTGGCATGTATCAACCGTGGCCAACTGGCGGGAACAACGCGAAACTATTTTGGGTCGGAAGTGGGTTGCGCCGTCTTGGTCGTGGGCTTCGACTGGGAGTGGTTGCAAAGTCGAATATCCTATATTCAATGGAGCCGAAATTCTTGATTACAAGACTACCGGAATTTCGAAGACAGCAAAAGTCACTTGCCCACCGCGAGGCCATGATCCAACTGGCGCAGTATCGTACGGCCGCCTTGAGGTGACAGCGTGCCGGATGCCTGTCTTCATCCAGAAGCCTTGTTCACGGTGGGACGTTAAGAGACGCTGGACGAATCGCGTTTATGGGAAATTCCTTCTCTACGCTCGTGAAGACAATCGAGAATGGCAACAGGATTGCGTTCCCCCTAATGGAGAACCTCCGCCTGAGTTCGGCCCTGCAAGATCATCTCTATGGGTAGATCCGACAATTGAGAAGCTGGAGAAGAGTTACATCTGCAGAGGAAGTAAAGGCCAGCATTACAACTCTGGGCTTTGCACCCACTGCTCCTTTCTTTCGGCAGCACTTTTGTACATCAGGGGAATGAGGACGGACAAGAACCAACTGACTTTGACTGGGACGCGGGACTTTTTCATGGTAGTGACTAAAGACCCCGAAAGCTCCGACGGCGCATACATACGGGTTGGATCAGTTGAAGTCATTTGCGCGGATCAGTCAGAAAGAGACCACTGGTTTGAAAGTGTCTGGAAGCCTAGCGTTGTACTCGAGGAAAAGATGACAGTTTTGTGACGCAGATTTGTGTTCATCAAATGAATCTAAGAGAAGATGAGATATCGTCGTTAAAGGTCATTATGTATTATACAAAGACCTCCCTTCTTTCTTCCTGTATCTATGCTCACGCTGAACTCATGTTACAACTTGCACGCCCGGACCTTCATTTGACTTCCATGAGTGAAAATCAAGTCAAGGATGTTGGGCCGACTCGAAATTGGGCTCCTGAAGCAGGTCCATCATGGCCTGGTTGCTGTACAAAAAGTCCTCCAGCTGGGCTGCATTCGTCATCCACATCATTGGGTTTCCAGGCTTCGTCAGCCCTTCGTCCATCGTGTCTCCTCCCATACCTGACATCACTGTGCCCGCCGCCATTTGAGATGCCTGAGTCGCATTTTGAGAAAAGTCCATCTGATGTTGTTGATGTTGTTGGTGCTGCTGTTGTTGCTGAACTTGCTGGTTTCCGCCGTTGCCCCCTTTAGCAGGGAACCCGAGGGCAGCAAGGTAAGCGTCCATCTCAGCACTCGCCTGTGTCTGTTGCGCTTGTGGCGTGGACGTTCGGAATTCGACAAACCGGAGAGCGACGCTGTAGAGCACCTGGAACAGACGATGCATCTTGTGCGCCGCGTCGGAGAGAGTGTTTGCTTCCTGAAGGAAGAGGATGAAGCCATGTAAGCGAGCCAAGTCTTGCTGATCTTGCGTCTCGATAACTTGGCAGAAGAGCACAATGAAGGGTATGAATGGTGCGAACATGATAGTCCTGTAATAGTGTCAGCAGCGATCCGTAGTAATTTGAGATAAGAAGCTGACCAGTGGATGTAAGTCGCAAAATAGACATCATGAGACTTCCGCATGACCGAAACACACTCTTGATGTTTCTCAAGAGCTGCTCTAGCGGCCTTGATGCACTCAGGGCTGAAAGTCGTGGGAGAACCTTCAGCACGTGGTGCAGCTCTGTATACCATTGTCAACATTGACAGCCGAAGAACCGAGTCAGATATGAGACAGAAATCGACGAAAGCCCCTTCCACCATTTCTCGGGCCCTGTCACCCCATTTGGCCTGCTATGAGAGTCAGTGTTGTCCAGCTTCGGTAATATGTCTAAATACTCACATTCGCCTCTTGTGTCCGCGTTTCCACGTCATGGAGCATGGAGACAAGCTCATGCACGCGAGTCTGGCGGACATGGTAAGGCTGTGCCATTGAGTCTGGGCTGTACAACATCTCATAGATCTTTCCCTGGCACTTGGCAGTGTGGATCCACAGGACGTAGTACGGTAGTAGAGGGTCCTCCAAGGGATCCTCTAATGAGGGCTCTGGCATGGTGATGTGCCAGTCGGGGATTGTTGACGCACGACCCAAGCGAAGTGATAGGCTCTTGTCGATATAGTAGACGTTCCAGAAGAGGAATTGGTGCCAGTGCATGCCGCGAACCCTGGGTTTGCCGTCATCTTTTGTGTTCTTGAGGCACTCCACTCTGTGGTAGCCCAAAGTCTGACATAATTCCGAGGCTTTTGATGCCAACGTCCATGCGAGTGATGGCTTTGAAATCTCGACAGCGTGGAATGTCTGGCGTAGTTAGCAATTGCGCCTGGAAAGAAAAAACTCTTCTAACTTACTCCGAATAGAAGAGCTACAATTACGTCGGCAGATGCTGGCAAGTGAAGTGGAAGGTTCGACAAGCTGGTCTCCAGATTTGTCCTACACATTCTGGCGTACTCTTGGTATTCTTTCTTATCTTCTGGTGAGATTTGTGCAGCGTAGTCGGTGAATAGTGAGTAGAGACCGCCGTTGACAGTGATGAAGTCGTATTCGGAGTGGTTTTCTGAGAAGTAGACATTAAGACAGAGGTCTGGAAATCGGCGAGTTGGCAGGAAGTCATAGATCCATGCCATTCCAGAGAGTCGTTGGCCTTCACCTCGCATGAGTCAATTCCTCGTTGAGCATACGTCGGGAAGAAGACTTACTCTTTGCAACGCGAATGGTGTTTACAGCTTTCTGAATGGGTGGCAACTCAAGACCCTGGATGCGTTGCCTTTGTACCGGCTTTGCATGAGGATATGTCATCTCTCCCGCAACTGGCTGCTGCTTGAGAGCTGTGACGATTTGGGATAGCGCTTCCAGAGTCTCCCCCAAGTCGAGACTTGAATCTTGCAGTGACTTGGTGCTCACCACTTTCTGAAGGAACTCCGTCGCGAATACCGAGTGGGCCGCCAGAGAGGATTCTCCTTCAACAACCGCGCTCGACTCTTCGTCTGCCTGAAGAGCGTGGCTCGATGGCGTATTTGTTGATGTAGGAGGCCCATCTTGGGAGAACATTGACATTCCCTCCGTAGGCGGTGTTCCCAAGACTCCACCTGACCTATCACTGCTGGTAGTTCCAGCCGAGGGGTTGACCTTCATATCATGAAGGAGCCTGATAACCGTCTCGAGTCGACGGTCAATCTGGTCAATCTTCCTTTCACTGTAGCACGCAAGTTATCATCATGTGCGTCACAGTAGCACGTTCACAGAAAAGCAAGCTCAAAGTAGATTTCGCTTTGCCGAAGGTGAGATCGTTGTTGCAGGCGGGATCGACTTACTATTGTGGGGTGATGAGGATTCTAGTCCTTTTTTCTTTGGGCTTGTTGTCTGCATGGGTACACTCGATCTTGGCATGAGTGCAATAAGAACAAGGTGATTCTCTATTGCATCGGATCTATGCATGAACTAAGGTGAGCATTCGTTCTTGAGTGACCGGTCGGTGCTGTCAAGTCTGACGTGATGCCAAGCAATGATGCACATCGTCGTTTCTGGGCATGTGGGCTGGTCCAAAACATCAGCTGTTTGTATATCAACTCACTTTTCTTGCTCTACAAGCGTCGCACTAGACTCCAAATCAGCGCTTTATCTTCACGGGCAAACCAGCAACTACCTACTGCTCTGCGAATAGTAACTTGTTGATTAGCTGAGGTCGGCTCAGGCGCCTCTTCGGGGCCATCATCTGGGGCATCTTCATGACCGCTGGCGTCTAGTTGGCTGTCATCCATGCTGTAATCCTTCGGGTCTTGCTTCCCCAGGGGCGTGTAATAGTGGCACTCGATCAGTGAGGGTCGCCAATCGGAGGATTGCCAGTCAATATGAATGTTCGCGTACCGTGGGAGCCGATTCAAATCCGCAAGACTGGAAGCATTCTGCGTTTTGTCTTCGGGGGAGGAGAGGTCGGGGCCCGAAATATGAGAAGGCAGCACGGTTTGTGTCTTCGACCGTTCTAGGAAGCATCTGTCCATATGTCGTTATTTTAGTTTTATTTCTTTTGCGCCCTGGGTTTCGGAGGCCGCGCGACCCGTTTCTGTCCGCGGCACCCCAGTACGGGATATATTGCCCAGATTGGGGAATTAATGGGGCTCCGGCATTCTCGTTGCACAAATGATCCTTGTATTCTGACATAAGTTGTGAGATTTTCGTCAAAGCGCTAAAATCGATGATATTTTTGCGCACGTTTTCACACTCATTCGAGTTAGCAATTTATCTCATATTCGTTCTAGCCTATAAAACTGCTCGAAACCCAGATCTCGTGTTCGGCAGTGAGTCACGATGGCTCTTCTATCAGCAACATGGTTTGCATTCTATGTACACAATCGGTTGTCCTCCGATCCTGCCATTGTCCTCTAAGCGAATTGACAAGACAGCTGCTGAGGAGTTGCAGTAACTCCCATGGCACGCAGAGAGTTGAGAGCATACTCGCAGTGGGTTGGCGAGGTGAAGTGAATCTGGTCGTGGAAGAGGTACTTGCGGGCCGAGTACTGGCAGTTAGGCGAAGTGTAGTCGGGATTGGGTGGGCTAGACATTGTGAACAAAACGTTAGCCGATGTTTCAATGACAAATCTTTCAGTATGAAGACTCGGTGCCGTTGCCTGAGATGCAATCGACATGTCGCAAAATTTGGAGACTTACACAAACTCGCCAATGGGCCCAACATCGGCGCAGTATCCGGAACGGTCCAGGTATCCCGCGGTAGGTCCCGTCCTCAATGCACCGCTCTTGATGTCACGGAGAGTCTGAGTGAAGTCCGGAGAGAAGATGGTGATCTGTCCACGGTACTTGGTGTTGTTGTTGAGCTCGTTGATCAGAGCTACGACAGCCGTCTGGTAGTTGCGAGCAAAGTCGGCAACCTTGGCAATGTCGGTTGCACCGCGGCTCTGGATGAGGGGAATGAGCTCCGCAGGCAGGACAGAGAGAAAAATGAAGTTGCGGGCACCAGCATTGTAGATCTTCAATTTCCATTAGCGATCGATGCTGCGATTAGGCTACCTTGATGGGGCTACTTACCTGGTCGAACTTGGTGCGAATTGTGCCAATCAGGTTGGTGATGAGTTGAGGCTGGTTGGTGGTGTTGTATGTGTTGAGCACATCGTTTCCAGTGTTGGAACCAAGGAAAATGAACAAAGAGTCCCTGGATGAGGCATTGCCTGCAAGTCGAGCAGCCGAAAAAACGTTGGCAATGTTGGTGATCTGGTCGTTCCAGTTGATAATAGGGTTGAAGCCTAGGACCGAGGTAGGCGTGGCATACCGGCTGTCGGTGACGGCGCCGGGGAAGGCGAATTTGTTGAGGTTGACGTTGTTAGCTCCTCGCGCGTTGACGATGTAGTTGATGTGGTTGGGGCCATTGGCGGTTGTGCTGTAGCTCCTAAAGTGCATCTTCGTCAATATACGGGCCTGCTAATAATTCAATTCTCAACTTACAGCGCGCCGGAACCAATGTAATCAATGGACGCTCCAGCAGTCCAGATGTTACGGATTGTGTTGAATCCTCCCCAGTTTGCCCCTTGTGCGTCAGCTCCGCCGGTGAGCAACGCGGCACACAATACAAGTGACGTGTAACACTTCGACAACATTGTACGTCTTTGTAGCGTTTCGAAGGCTAAAGGGAGTTATCAAAAAAGAAACGACTGTGGTCTTGGCCTGGGAATTTGTTGAGTACTGCTGGTGAGTTGATGGAGAAAAGATCTGGATTCTGCTGGAGACAAGAGGTCTTTATAAGCATCACCGATTGCATTATTTGAGAGCTTGTGGGCACAGCAGTCTGGATTGGATTCAAGTCTAGACCGTGATCCTTCATGCCGGGTTCATGTTGTCATCAGACTCTGTGCCTCAAAACGGGCGCGGGTATTCTTGGATGTGCACCGCATATCGCACCTCTCACCCAGACAACAAGATTACTTTCTGCCCACCACACGAAAACCAATCCAAAAATGCAACTGCTCTTAGCTTGTCGTATGCTCCTCCTGGGTTGCGCAAGACCGTCCGAGATTCTTAGTCTACTGGTAGCTCGTGTGGGGTGGTTGGCCCGGGCTTCTAAAAGACGGGACGGAGGGGCGAGCAGAAGCGGCCGTCCGAACCAGCTTCAACTTCAAATTTAGACAAAGCATAATGCTGTTCACCCGTCCGAAGTTTCCTATGCCGTAATTCGCATCATTATACATTATGTTCAGATGACATAGCCTCCCTGATGCAGGGGAAAACTAAGCATTTAATTTCAGTGACACTCTGGCAGGCAGTGATCGGGCGATCCTTTGGTATCTATCAGTGATGAGAAAGTCCCAAAATATTAATTAAAAAAAAAAAAGTGAATTTGGGTTTCGAAGCATTGGTTGAGGTCCCAAACTTGCTGCCTTCCACGTGCGCGACGTCGGTGCGCGGTGCGGGATGTCAACAATGAGCTCGGATCAAAGCAGAGCCTCTTGCGCGACTGAATAGTTTGCCTAATTCGTTCGCGGACTTTGATATATATCCGAGCAACAGCGGAATCTTTAGGTGTTGGGAAATATTCCCCGACACAGCAATGACACTGGCACGCAACTTTGATTCACTTGGTGATGCTTGGCTTCAACCGTAGGATGCTGTTTGGCCCAGCGATGATATCATTCAAATTAGGCTACAATCAACTTTTAATCTGAGTACGTTGTAGTCTTCGACAAGTTGGATGCAAGTTTATGAGCGGAGCTTCTATATCACAATAAGCCACTTGCAGTCACTGGACAACGGCATCCCTCGGCTTCATAGCACTTGCTCCTCTGGGAGAGATCTGAAGCCATACTCCTCAACGGGAACCTCGTTAGCCGGCGGCCCCCATTTCACCGCAAGCGCCATCAATCCTGACCATGAAAGGCAGAACACGAAGATGTTCAACATCCAGACTCCCCAGGCCGTCTCTGGGTGAAACAAGTGAGGCATGCCTGGTGCCAAATGCTGCGCTTTGTCAACCGTCGGCCGCATCTTCTCCTCATATTGATCAAAGGCGGCTTGCAAGTCGTTCGGGAATCGTGTAAAAGCGCCCGCCAAGTTGTAGGCGCCGTTCAGTGCCAGGGTCGTTCCCATGCCTGACAACGGACTCGCGCAGTACCCTGCATCTCCCAGGAGAACCACTCTGCCCTTACTCCACTTGTCCATCTTGATCTGGCTGATGGTATCGTAGTAGAAGTCATCAGTCGCCATCATCTGCTTGATGATTCGATCAGTCTCCCATCCCAGACCCTCAAAATATTCCTTCAGGATCGCTTTCTGCGCTGCAGTACTTCCCCCTTTCCTCTCTGCGGCTGCCCGAAGTCTATCATCTTGGTCGTTGACAATGGCCATGAAGACCGTCGTCCGGTCCTTCAAACCTGACGGACGGATCATGATTCCACGGCGGCCTTCGGCATGGAACCACCGGCGCCATTCCGAATCTGTGGGGCCGCGCGGCATACTGAAGAAACCGCCGTACATGCCGAGTCTGTTCATCCTGTCCTCGTCACCTTCTTGCCCCCAAGCCAGTTTTCGGGTCCCGCTTTGGAGGCCGTCAGCTCCAACAACGATGTCGAAAGCCCGTCTTTCACCACTCTTCGTGAAGTGGGCATGGACTTTGTCTCCATCCTGTTCCAGCTGATCCAGGTAGTCCCCAAAGATGTACTCAATCCCGGCCCCACCTTCATCTTGCACCGCCTTGCTAACCTGTCGACTCTTTTTGTACAACAAATCTGCCATCCGGCCTCTCAAAATCTCGATGTCGCTTGTGGGAGTTTGCGTCCTGCCGCTCTTGTCGGCCCCGAAAGAGGCCCAAATTTGGTCATTTTTATCGACGAAATGTACGCCTTCTTCGCCTGTGGTGGCACCGCGTATGGCGGCTTCGAGTCCGAGCTTACGAACGATGGTCACACCCGCACCTCGAACATCGATGTTCTGGCCCTGAGGACGGAAAACTGGTGCTCTCTCCAAGATCGTGATGCGAGGTTTCTCAGACGCCGGTGTCTCAGTGAGTAAGAGAAAAGTGGCGAGAGTCGGGCCGGCGATGCTACAGCCGACGATGAGAATTTCCAGGGGTGCCATGATAGTGCGGTGCAGGCAATTGCTCCTCTGTAAAGCTGGGTACGAATACTAGATTTTTGATGGCTGACTTCGATGCCACGAAAAGGACTCACGCAGACGGTAAAATATCCATTCTAATGCCAACATCTATTCAGGCAACACAACAGCTTTCACACGAAAATCTAATGCGTCATGAGGCTGGAATCCTTTCAACACGGCAACTTTCTGCCGCATGCTGACATGGCTTACATTCTTATCTCACACACTGATACTGAAAAACGCGTAGCTACTCGTGCTTCGCCCGTCATTGTTAGTTTCCGCGCGCGTTTGCATGGCGATCGCTATGGTGCGCTAACACATCGGTTTTAGTTACATGTCCCCTCAAGATCGCTGAAGGCGCCTGTATGTCACCACTTACGGCATTTTCGACCGATGCCGTCCAACGCAGTGCATCGGACTGGAGTCATGCCTCGCTGGACATTGTGTGCAGATGAAACTGAACTACATCCATCAAGGAATTGCAAATGAAGGCACTTGAAAAAGCAGATGTATCTTTGAGAACTCGAGGCTCGTGTTCTCCTGCAGTATCTCAATCACTACCTAAGAAATGCTCTTCAACGGTCAGCCTTGGGCGACCTTGATCGCAACCTTCCCCACAAAGCCCTGCCTGAACAAAGCTTTGTAGGCCTTCTTAGCATCTTTCCATTCAAACACCTCAGCGACCGGTGGCTTGGTGTTGTTTTTCTCGACGAACGCACTCATCTCCTGGAACATCCCCAGACTCCCAAACATTAGGCCTCGGACTGCGAACTAAGTCAGTCGGTGTTGCGCTAAGGATGCTCTAAAACCTACTTGTCTTCGCACCAAAAACAAGCTCGGGTATCAGATCATGTTTTTCGGAGCCGGACAGGAACCCGATGGCCGAGACTAGACCATCTTGACGAAGCGCACGAAGAGATTCGGCGATGGTCGCGGCTCCTACGACGTCAACAACATGGTCTGCTCCTCGTCCTTCCGTGACTTTGAGAACGTCTTTGCTCCAGTTGGGGTTGTTTTTGTAATTGAAGACATGCGTCGCCCCGAGTTCGCGAAGAAGATCAAGTTTGTCCTCTGATGTTGAGAAGGCAATGGTCACCGCCCCAACTGCAGCAGCAATCTTGGACCTGTCAGTGTCTCTGCCCACCAGATACAAGCAACCTGAGCAGAACTCACCTGGAGCACTGCGATACTAACGCCGCCGGTGCCCTGGATGACCACAACGTCTCCCTTCTTCAGATACTGAGGGCCCCCAAAGAGCGTATTCCAGGCGGTGACGTACGGTCCACTGAGGGATGCGGCCTCTTCGAAATTGAGATTCGATGGCATCGGCGCAAGCGCGTCTTCGTCGAACACAGAATACTGTTGCAAAACTCCGTCCATGTCGCCTGATCCGCCGCCAACTTTGTTGTTGAAAGTTGCAGCAGTCTGACCAGCTTTCCAGGTTGAGTTGGTTGCGTTGATGACTTTGTCACCGGGCCTCCATCGCGACGACTTGGAGTTGACCTCAATAACGACACCAGCGCCATCGCTCAGGGGTACAAGACCTTCCATAGGGCTACCGCTTGCATAGCGGGGGTCAGATGTCAAGATTAGTAGATCCCGATAATTGAGGGTTGCTGCATGGATCTGGACGAGGACTTGACCTTCCCCTGGCATCGGCTTAGGAACTGTTTCTAGTGAGAGGTTCAGGTCGATGCCTTCTTCGGTCAGGCCTCCTTCGATATTCTTTCGAATTCTCCATGCTGCTGCTAGATTTTTGGCCATTTCTCCAGTTTCGCGCGTACAATGAAAAGTAAAGCTGTTTGAACGACTTAGAAACCGGAAACCTGGGTGTCTTTTATATAGTCGTAGTGCACTCTTGCCGCTCTTCCCATTCAGTTCACCTTCGGCATTTTCGTGGCATGGAACGGCCCCGCGCCGCCTCTATCGGAGTGGATTTCTATGGATGATTGCATAATCCAGGTTCCACGGCGAGACAAAAAGAATCTGTGCATCGTGTACGCTTTATTTGGTTATGTCGTTGAATGGCAGCATTTGTGAGTGATAACGTTGACGGATATCGTGAGTGAGTCAGCTTCCATCGCCGCGGATTTGTTTTCTAATCATCTGGTCTGTTTAGCGTATTCAGGTGCACAGCTGTCATCGGATCAATTGAGTCACCAAGTTTATCTTTCCTCAGCCATACCTGTCACGTGAGAAGAGGCATTTTCCAATGAGTCCTTTCGAAGCGATTGCTGACGTCGCGTGTTCTCCAATGAAGTTGAGCGTTGCATGAAGGCCAATCGTTGGCCGCATGTTCAGGTGCTGATGCAGACTTCGCCGTGTGCTGCCCAGTCTACGTAGCCTGATCAGATGATGCTTCTCGGCCCCGCCCAGCTGCCTCGAAAGCCTCTTCCCTCCTGCATCAGAGTCATCATAGAAAGACGGGTGGCGGTTAAGCCATCGTGGAAATCGACACCACAATGGAAGCGGCTGGTCTTGCCTCTAGTATCCTGACATTCATCGACATTTCCTTCGAGATCGTCAAAGGCGCCCATGAGCTCTACAAGTCTGCTTCTGGTTCGACGTCAGAAAAGAACCACATCGCCAACGTTTTCCTGGATCTGGAGAAAGCTTCTGGCTATTTGAGCATCTCTCAGTCAGGAAATAAGGATACAGGACTTCAAAGCCTTGTGGCTCAATGTCAAAGCTTATCACGCGATTTACTTGAGCTTCTGGATAAGCTTCAAGTCAAAGACAAGACTCTCTTCACAAGCTTTGTTGCTGTCTTTGCGAATGCTCGCAAGGGAAAAGGTTTTATCTCGATTGAGAAACATAAAACTTCCGTCTTCTGCACGAGCTGATTAATCTTCCTTCGGAGCAAAGCCGGTAAGAAACCCATTGGCCCCCCTTGTGATCCGCAGCTCATGATCGCCCACAAGTTTCATGGCCCCCTTGGGCTCTATGAAGCCTGTTCGCGCTATCTCCCTCACCCGCTCGTCGAGATTGATGCAGAGCGGCACCATTGAGTCATCTTTCCACGCCCTGATATCCTTTTGGAATGATGTTCTGGTAGCCTCAAAGACGCGGAAGACCACGGTGAGAAGGACCATTAGGGCAGGGTAGGTCAACCAGAACCAGCTCACGGTGACGAAAACCTGAGATGATCTTGCGGTGCCCCGATAGCGTACGTTTTGCGAAGCATAGGTCCGCACGTCAGGTGGCTCCGCCGAAAAAGTAAGCTGCGCATACCTGTCCCCAAGCGACCGTACTTCGTTGGTCATGCTCCAGGCAAATCGTTCGATCCACGACACAGGGTCGTCGAAAGCGCTGTACATGCCATCTGCAAAGTCAGTAGTAGAGTGATACGTTGGAAGATATCTCGCGACCGTGCCACTTATGTTTTGGTTGGAGAGGTAGTCCTGAACGGTGGACATCTGATGCTGTGCTATGTAGTATCGCTCATCAGGGTCCAGATTGAACGGCTCTGACGGAGCTTGTAGGAAGTTGTAGCTCTCAAGGCCCTCGCTTTCGTTCACTTTGCTCCAGGTTTTCACGATCTCGTCTGTCAGCTTGCCTTCGACTACAGATACTTTGTGTGCCTGGAGGCAGTACCAGAGAGCACAATCGGTGGCCACTAGGCCCTCGTGGAGAGGCCCCATCGTGTTGTTCACGCCCGGCGGGATTCCAAGAGCACCAAAATCAACGATGATGTGCGGCGCTTCACTGTGGCCTGGGGCCTCCGGGACCAACGAGAAGACCTTTCCTGAGCCGGCTCCGACCATAAACTTGGTGCCCTCCCACTCGTTACCACAACCACCAGTGAATTTAATCCCTGAGGGCGTGGAAACGTTGCAGGAACCTCCCAGACCGTCGATGATGATCTCGTCTGTGGTATTGACACAGGCCCCGCAAACGCCAAGGGTCGGGATGATCGGCCAATCGCAGTTACCGGTTGGGCAGGTGGTCTGGAGAAAGTCGACATTTTCCGCCATGTATCCCTCGTAGATTGCCAACTTGGTTGATGGTAGCAAAGACTCTGTCATATTTTAGTGAGAACTTTGCAGGATGTGTTCAAGTCCAGTGGATTTACTTGGATCGATACTTCCGGCCTTCATGGTGTCCACAAACGTTGCCCGAGGCACTCGTCCAGTGGCTCCCACGGAGTCATTGGTAATTTCGATAGTTCTCAGGCCGATCAGTTGCTGCGAGAAGAGACCAAAGGCAAGCGATAAAATAGAGAGAGCGGCTCCCAAACATGCGATATGACTGGCAGGTAAGAAATGTTGTTAGCAGTCTGTCAAAGCTTCTCTTAGGCGGGCAATTCCGTGACTCACAAGCCCTTGAACCTCCAAAGAAGCTTTGCGCTCCCCCAGGGGCCCTTGGCAGCGTCGTCAAATATAGCAAAGTCTCGCAACTGGTAGTGGGAAGCGTCATTTCGGCCAGAAAGTTGATTCCATTTCCCCTGTGCCAGGGCCGCCGAGATAGCGACCATAAAAAATGTGCGACAGAGCGTAGCAAGCAGTGCGACGAGACCGTTGAGGGTGAGGACATTGCTTGACCAGCTTTCCTGGGGTTTGCCGTCGTAGAGGATAAGCAGCGCGACGATGCTGCCAAGACAGCCAGCGGAGGCGATACAGCAGAGTATTTCAATCGACCACCATTGAAAAGGCGAGCACTCCCAGCCGGCTGTCTTGACTGGTAGTTGATCTTGGAAAGTATTGGGAATGTCGGACTGAGTGTCCATTGTTGAATGTGTATCTTCGGCCTTGGACGACGGTGATTCGAGCTCTATGATAACATCCGACATGACTTTTTTCCGGGGTATTCGGTGAAACGTGTTGCCTGGAGAGAGCGGCGCCTGGTTTACGAGTTCGTACGACGCCATGGTTAGTTCATCAGCAAGCCTGCGTTGACTGGCAGGAAAGGGGGAGCAGACGAGGGAGGGAGCAGAAACTAAACACTGCGCAGGCGCACGAGTTATTGTCCAGCTTTGTATCTATTTTGTGGTTCCGTTCAAGGCTGTAGGTCTTGTTCAAGTTCGTATTCATTCCGTGATTGAGGCTGGACAATAGTGTCACCTGCAGCTGACTTGCGGGCGGCCAAGAGGTTCTGGACTCAAGCCTGCCAATGCTTTCTCAATTTAATGGAGCTGCACATGCAGGGGTTCCTTCCCGTGTCATCAAAAGTTCCTCGAGCTTTTCAAGGCTATTGGTGTCAGCCCAGCCACTGGAACGACTGGAGGGTCGGATGTCGCAGCCTTACTAAGTTTGCGCAGTGAGGGGGCCGAGTAAGGGGCTGGGCTGAACCATAACTGCCAATTCACACCTGTCCAGGACGTGATTTCACGGTCTCATAAAATAGACGTTGTCGATGGGAGCATGGGAATCATCCTATTGCCAGAGCCTCCGGAACACTGCCGGAACATCTTCAGTCTAACAAACAGATAATTGAGAGCCTTCCTCTGGAGGAGCTCGATGGTGACCCATCAAAGTACAATAGTTGCTTTCCATTTGGCCTCAAATAGAGAGCTCGGATTGTGGTGTAACTGCTCATCATGTCGATCGATTGAGAGGGAGGTTCAGGAAGAAAGCGTTTTCCATCTTTCCATCTTACCTTTTGTTTTTCTTTGTTTTTCAAGTAAAGAACTAGCTATAACTACTTTTCTTTCTTTGAATATGTTGGTTCCCACACTAGTTTCTTCTCGATTGCTTTGTTGTCTTCGCATATTTAGCAATTTAGTTAACCGCATACCCTGAGGTCTCCCATCATGGATCGTCATGTTCTGTTGGTCTGAAAGGTCCACGTATGACCTTATGATCTTACCTGGCTTGAGAGCCAAGCTGAGGTTGGCACCCCCAAAGGACCAATGAGAACGGGATAAGGGGCAAGATGGGCGCCTTCCTGCGCCACCATGTGACCAGACCTGCATGATGAATGTGTTACGACGGGCGCTGTAGGTGATCGCTCGTATGTGTGGAAATCATACAGCAGGCTTGCTTAGTAGCCATTCGTTTAGCCTACATAAGGGGGCTTGCTTGGCGAGGCATACAGCCTGCTTGAGATTGGCTCAGATACGTAATTGCAAGTAGTACTACTACGAAGGTCACTTAAGAAGCTCTAAGCTTAGTGCTCTGGAACAGTCTCAATTCATATGAGGAGCTTTGATCAGTGGTCTATCGGAAAATTCGCGGTTTTCTTTACCACCCCTTTCATTAAGTTTAAGACTGATTGATCAAGTTGTAGCTCTTCTATAATTGATGGCATCCTAGATCCCCTAGAAAACTTGACCCTTTGTCTGGTGCACCTCGGATACGTTGACATTTTTCCACAAAAACACACAAGCCAGCGCCAACGGCATAAATGCTGCACCGCAGATAACCATGTGTCTCTGAACTGCTCCATAAGCCTGGATAATTCCAGCCCTAATTTGGCTTCCCCAAGCATATGAAAGCTGAACTTTGATATCTCCGTAGATTGTAACAGCGTCGCTCTTGGCATCATTAGGCAAGAACTTGATGAGCTTGTCCAAGAATTCGTTGGTCCAGATGGCGCCAGAAATGGCACGTCCAATGGAGCGACCCACTGAAGTTGCAAGGCCGATCAAAGCCAGCATTACCGAAACCTCATTGTGCTTGACCACAGACATAACAGCCAGTTGTTCGCAGATGATTATGGTTCCTGAGGAGACAGCCTTTAGGATTTGGCACATAATAACGTACCCTATGTAGGTATCGGGTGTGCGAAAGTGGATAAGAAGACCAGTTGAGAGGCAGGCAACCGGAATGGCGGCCATGGCAATCCACTTGTAGTGGTGAGTCTGGCGGATGAGGCTGACAGCCGTTAGCGACGTGCTCTGACGAGAGTTGAGAAGCAACTTACAGTCCAACGATGGGTCCCCATGTGCAAGAAGCAATGGTGTAGATGTTACCAATGAAGCCTGCCTGGCTGATACTCTGGTGGTGAACAACCTGGAGATAAGATGAGAAGTAGGAATCCCAAGTGCCGAAACTCAGGGCGATGACACCAGCAGTGGCGGCAGAGCCAAGAATAGTCCGATCCTTGAGGTTCTTCCACGGAACCAAGGGTGTATCGGCGTACATTCTCTCCCAGAGTCCGAAGAGAACTAGGCAAAAGACTCCGAGGATGATCATGGCAATGATGTGGCCAGAGACCCATCCCTTTGCGGCATAACGAACCAAACTGAAAGGCAGTAGGAAAAGAGAGAAGCCAAACATGATCAGCAGCATGCCCACGACTGGTCTACAGTAAGCATCAACGTAAATATTCCCAATCATGGGAACTAACCGTCAAACTCCTTGAAATAGAAGACCATCGACTCTTGAATGCTGCGGCCGCTCTTTGTCAACTCAGGACCTTTGCCGATCTTGTAGGCCTTGCGTAGGTTCCACCAAAGCATGCCGGTGATGAGCATTCCGAAGGCGGGGAAGATGATGGCGAAGGCTCCGAACGCCCAACGAAAGCTGCTCTTCTCGACAAACAGCTGGGCAACGACGGGACCGGCGAACGCGTTCGCAATGTAGGCGGTCGAATTGAGGGTGTAAATGATCATACGGTTACGGATGGAAGTCGTATCAGAAATGATGACAGTGTGGATGTAACCAATTCCTCCACTTCCAACAGTCCAAAAGACCTTGAAGATATTAGCCCAGTACTGGAGGCAATTGAAAGCTGGGGACAAGTGCATCTTACCTGCGCAGCGGCATACGTCTCGACGTTGCGGCAAACAGCCATCAGAATCAGACCAAAGCAGCAAAGAGCATGAGCAAGGATGTATGCCTCCATACGACCGAAGACGTTAAGGATCTTGGCGAATGGCAATTGAGAAACACCGCCAGCGATTGAGGCGACGATACCAGTGGTGGCAGTGAGGCCATGGCGCTGGAACGATGATGTTACATAGGGGGCAAGGTTGCTGTTCATCTGCTGCTGCATGGAATGTGTGTAGGAGGTGATCCAGATGCTACAATCATGTCATTGTGTCAGCGGTGTCAATTGCATTGATAAGGTACTCTGAGGGAACCCACAAGATGTAAGTGAGAATCAGCGCTCTCCACGACCACGCGGAAGTAATGGCCTGGATCTTCTTGACACCATTTTGGGGTTCCGTTTTCTCATCTTCAGCGTCAGAGTTGTCGGCGCTGATCTCGGTTGTTGTTTTGCCAGGGCTCTTCTCGTCAAGGCTCTGGCTTTGGCTGTGGTTCTCAGCCGGAGCTGGCTGGACTGTGGGCGCGCTCATGGTGACGGGCAGCTGAGGTTGGCGCCAAGAGAAGGGTCTCGGCTTGGGAGCTTAGGATGAACGGTGATCCATAGGACAGAACCCATGAAAAGCATGGACGAAGGAGCTCTATCTATATGTAAGCATCCACAAGGTAAGGCTACGGCCCAATTTTCGTCCAAAAAGAAGCTTATACGAAGGTTCATGCATGTTTTACGTAACGTTCCTCAACCACGCCAATATATCACGGAATATGTGAACCGAACGAGAAAGACCGCGCGAGGTTCTGGACTGACCAGCTCCATCCAGCCGGCATCGGACGAGCCACAGGGATAAATCAGTGGCACAGCAAAGAAAAATGGTCAACGACTTCATCTAGCCAGGGCTGGGCGGTCTTGTTGTCACCAACAAACTTGTGTCAGTTCCGACTTTGCGCGAGACAGGTCCACTAAACACTACTTGGCAACGCTGTTCTGTTGGCTGGTCGGGCGAACTCTTCGCCGTGAGAATCGTCCAAGGTTTCCGAAAGGGGGAGCTCGTCAGTGAATGGTGGACACTCAACGTCGTATTACCATAGACTGCAGGAATTCCGCGCCGAAGGGTAGCCCGCGCGGGCGTGTAGATCACCAGTCTGACCAACAAGCTTCCATCATGAGGTCCCCTGGGATCCTCTTCCTCATCGCATCGCGCCGACTTGGCACAAGCGGTTGGCAACGGATCAGATAAAATTTTGCCTTTTGCTTGGCGCCATGCGGGAGCGGATCTGATAAGATGAAGATGGAGCCTCCCAGGAGAGTCAGTGAGGTGGGGAAGTTCTAACCGAGGCCACCCACTACCCTGCGTAGACGAGTTGCGTTTGCAGCGGGTTTTGAGAAATCTTGAGCATTCGAGCCTGCCAATCCTGTCTTTCAGGCTACTATCATTGGTCACTAATGTGGAAGCATACGCTCATTCGTCGATTAGGTCTTGGACGACAAACTCGAGTCGGCGCCCGTTTGCCCGAATTTTAGCGCTTGTGATTCCATTGCAGCGTTATCCATAAAGCTAGAGGAGTTATGACTTTGACTCTTCAGGAATGGAGCTCGTAGTGTGTGGTTCCCCAAGACTTGTGGCCCCAGCAGCAGCAGCAGCTTGTTAGGATTGTACATGCGGTCCCACGCGTGAGCGTTTTCTAACATCCGCTGACAAAACCTCGGAGCTTTATTATCACAGGCTCAAAGCAGGAAAAGGTTCAGTTATTGTTTTTTGAACAATAGGCCTCAAAATCTCCACCGCATCTTCTGTTGAATCTGCCTACATTCGTTGTTTGACAGTTTCCACTTGCTGGCCTTCTCTTGTGAATCATGGGTGGTTCCACATTACAACCCATGTCTCCACCTCAGCTGATAGCCTGCGATAGCGTAAAGTTTCCTCGCGGCTCGTTTCAACCTCTAACGTCTGTCGTATATGAGAAGACTTACACGCGAGCCATCGTAGATGCATTTCGATTCTGGCGGAGGTATGTCTGGAATCGCTTTTGTCCTGCATACTCGATTCTTGGCAACGAATTTTGCAAACCAACTGGATAAATTTTGCTCGGTGTGGAGAATATACCTAGCGAAGACCACTGTTATGCTCACATGCACGTCCACGAATGAAAGCTGATCGGAAACCACATCCCGACAAAATGCCCACAGGATCACAGAGTGTAGTTCACAACGTCTAGACTTTGGAACGTAATGAAGGTCCGTAAGTATTCATAGTTGATCTTGAAATTCATCAGGACTGGATCCATTTGATTGTCGAGGGCGCTCATGAAAGACCTTCGCCCAATCCATCCAAATCAAAGTCCAGGTCAAGGCTTGAATCATGTTCTTCACTCACTCCCCCGTTTTCTGATTGTTCCTGCAGTCCATCTTGAACTGATGTTGACGTCTTCGTTGCATGGTCCGCATTCAGATCAGCATCGAGCGTTACATTCCGATATATGTCGACAGTACTCTTCTCAGCAACATGCAATTTCCCATCCTTTTGCGTTTCGCTTGAATGGTATGTCTCGAAGTGCTGGACACATTTGTTGCAAAAGGCGACGGCGTTGCAAGTTTTGCACCCGAATAATGGGCCTGTTATCGTCTAAAGGCTTGTTAGATGCGTAATAGAGGGAGGCAATTTGGGCCACATTACCACCAAACACGCGTGGCAAATGTGTCTCTGTAGAACGTATCGGCGATTCGATGCTGCAGTTTCGCTGCCTGAACTGCCAACTTTGGGTTCCAGTGCGCTAGTAATTTCGACACCCGAACCACACAGCCGGGCCAAATCCAGTGCTGTCTTCTGAATGGTGCCAGTGCCTTCGTCGTCGGAGAGGTTGCATACTGTTTCAGAGCTTGCGCCGTGTCGGAGAAGCGTGCAAATGACGTTCAGGAAGTCTGGCTTTTCTGACCTCATCTTGCCAAAGTCTGCAGGCTTCGACCCGCGCGCTGCCCAGCAGAGTGGAGTCCATCCATCGCTATCTTTGCAGTCTACGTCTGCACCACGGAGGCGATCTATGATGAACTTGACTGTCTGTAAATTTCCAAATTGTGCTGCCCAGTGCAAGCAAGTCTTTCCCTCCTTATCCGTGGCCATCATATCGCCCCTATGGGTCAGCATGACGGCTAGAAAATTTTCAATACCGTTTGCGGCCGCAAAGTGAAGAGGCAACCGCCCTAAGGCATCGGAATGCTGGACAGAAGCTCCTTCGTCGAGAAGAAAGTTGATTGTAGCAACACCAGCGTTGAAACATGCACCCTGGAATGCTGTATCAAATGTGAACGCAGATCCGCACATAGTCTGTTGGATATCGGCTTTGTTAGAGACAAGCATACGGATTACCATGTCCACCTTTTGGGCGTCCCTATCGCGGACTGCATCCTCATTGGATAGCATAGTCGACATCAACGGCGTGCCATTGGCGTAGTTGAAAGCAATAGCGTTGGTGTCCGCCCCGTGAGATATGAGACTTCGTATCACTTCAACATTTAACCTCTTGCAAGCCATATGAAGCGCAGTGCCGTAACTCGGCGCGGTGATGTTGACTTTTACTTCTGGCTGGGCAAGAATAAATGAAGTGACGTCAAGGTCGTTCCTGTACGCAGCGTCATGCAATGCTGTATATCCTTGACCATTTGCGATGTTGATGTCGGCGCCTGCTCTGGTGAGTATCCGCATGTGATCCATCCGCGAGCAAGATGAGGCATAGTGGAACGCCGTGGCCTTCGAGAAATCAAGAACGTCAATGTCGATATCTCTTCGGAATTCCAGGAGAACTTTCAGGTAATCCAGGGGTGCATCGATAGCACGGTGCAAAAGACTTTCCCCGTGCACGACATCGCCTCACTTAGCTCCATTTTCGATCAGCTGTCGAAAGAGCCTCGTATCACTGACCAACTTGGATCTGTCGATCGCGCAACGGACAGGCGACATCTACCAACCGTCGGCCTGGTTCACATCAAGTCCGTTTGCCATCAATAGCTTGACTATTTCTGTCCTTCCACTATGCGCAGCCAAAGTGAGATAAGTGAATGGTCCAAAAGTGTTGACAGGATCATCGGTAGCAGCCGGGACAAGTTGACACCCCTCAGGATTGTGCTTGAGGAGTTCTGCCACGATGTCCAGTCGGCCATGCCAGATGGCACATCTCATAGCATCTTGTCCACAATCGTTGACAGCATTGATGTTTGCGTTTTTTGTAAGTAGCCAGCGAACGAGTGGCATTTTCCCGTACGGCATGCTTGCATGAGAGCAGTTTCGCCGTCGGCGGCTGCTGCATTAATGTTGATCGCACTCTTGCCTGAAAGGAGTATGTCGCAAATATCGATGAGAATGTTGACTTTGTGTGCCGACTTTGCCATCTCGTGTAGTAACGGCGGAGAGAAGTTGTCATGGTTGGGATCCGCTCCGAATTGCACCAGACAACGAACACATTGGAGGTTGGGCTCATCGACGGTGCAAAACCAAAGCGGCGTATCCACACCATACGGCCCCAGAATGTTTGGGTCGGCGCCTCCTTGCAAGAGCGCCTCCATTGTCTTTGGCCACTGGTTTCTGCATGCTATCGCAAGAGGGCTCCATTCGCGGTAGTCATCGGAGGGAGAGCCAAGGGATGAATTGGGATCTGCCCCAAGTTGAATCAGTAGGCTCACGGCCCGCCAATGTCCCCTTTCTGCTGCCACGAAAAGACAAGAACTTTTGTGTTGCTGCCTTGTAGACGACGCAGTAGGGCTGAAGAAAAGCCGGATCAAGTCTAGATGCCCGGAAAACGCAGCGGCAAGGAGAATGTCTTCTTGATCTGGCCCAGGGATCTCTGTCTTCGCTCCATGATTCAAGAGAGACCGGACGACTTCAATATGGCCACAACTCGTCGCCAAATACATGAGACTAGAATGCCGCACAGTGCTGTCCGTAGCATCATGGAGCGTCGAAGTCAGGTTCGGGCTAATTCCAGCGCGCAATAGATCATCCACAAGGGCTGACATTCCTAGCCATGTTGCTGCCCATATTGCTTTTTCCATCGACGAGAAGGCTTTGACCCTCCAATTCGTGTCTGATGTTATGTTTGAGGCTGCTTTCCGGGCTGTTGCTTCATCACCGGCTTGAATGTAAGTGGCGAGAATATCTTCCAAGGCAGAGAGTGGGAACGGCCCTTCATCAAGGAGCAACCATATCTCGCCCCCTCTGCCTTGGACGATTTTCATGAGGGCGTATTCTGCCCTCACTTCAATTGCTTCTTCTCTCATCTCCGCAAAAGGAGTCAATCCAACGCCACTCAAAACCCCTTGTGCCGATGCTGGTGGGTTGCTGGTTCGCAAGCTGCTCATTGCCCAGTACAACTTTGCCCATACGGTCGAAGCTCTTCCTCTCCCGTGAGCGCATTATCTTTTCAATGCCGTGGCAGAGTCGCTCAACTTGGACAGATGATAAGGCAGTGCCTGTATGGCGTAGTAGACGATGTCATTGTTGTCGCAGTCCAAGGGAGCAGTGGGTTTCATTCCCTGCTGATTGTTTTGCCACAGTGTGTTATAGTTCTTGAGCACGACTTCCAACTTCTCAACAGTGTGCTTTGCTGTGAGATAGTTGGCACAGAACTCGAATAGAGTATAATGTGCCGTCGATCTGACCTCGTCCCATATGCATTCTTCGGCTCCGGGGTCGTGCTCCAAAAGGTTCCTGACATCACCACGGATCTCAACTGGCTCCTTCTCTGTGTCAACGAAAATACGAAGCACAGAGATCAGCCATATCGGTAGACTTGATGCCAGATCAACTAAAACCCAGTGTGAACCAATATTCTCTTCATCGCTCGGCTCGTAAGGGCGTCTCTTGTTGCAGACAAAGACAAACTCTTGTACGTTCAGCGGTCGATAACTACAAAGTAACCAGCTCAAGGCCCACTTGATATCCTCTAAGTGATCATTAGATTTGAGTAATCTGTGCAGAAAGGTCCTGACAGTGTCGGTAGGAGAGACAGATTGTAAAAGTCGAGAGGCTGCCGTCAGAGATGCTTTTGATCGGAGTTCGGGCCAGCCCGTGTAGTTTTGGACGATTCGAAAGATCGTCTGAAGTGTCGAGTCTGCATGGTGAGCACGAAGACCATGAAGATGTTTCCATACCGCGAATTCCATTCTTGAAATCGTACTCGACGGATCGGATTTGTGGACGACTCTGATGATTGGGGTGGTGGCTTTCGAAGGGAGCTCATCCACATTCAGCTTAGGCCGTGCTGCAAGCTCTGACAACAGAATAACAGGCTTTCTCGAAGTGATTATCAGCTTGAATTCATGCTCAGTCTTTTCCACCATGCCTCCATAGTATTCGAGGAATCGCCTTCTACTATCCGAGTTGCACTCATCAAAGTCATGAAGAAGTAAGACTAGTCCTTGACAGAGGCACGTCATCTTAAGTGTCTCCAAAGCCACTTGACATGAGGTGTCTCCCCAACCAGCCTCTGTTGCATCAATTAGTTAGCACTCTCAATATTTCATATGAGGTACTTTGAATAGGGTTGCTCACGCATAAGGAATGGTTCTTGCAGCTGTTGACACTCGTCCCTTCGACACCCTCGGCTGACGACAGATTGAAGAAGCATGCCAGCAACCAGGCTTGGAATTGAATCATGAAGAGGATCTCGCGAGTCAAATGTATACATGTAGGCCCGATTCGGAGAAAAGGTCTCGCTTTCTCTCAGAGTCTTTACATGTGAAGCAAAGATATAGTCGGCCACGTCGTGAGTCGTTGTAGTTGAGTCACCGTGGACGTAGATAATCTTGTTCCCAATAGAGCTTGTCCATTCTCGGTAAGAAGGGCTTGACTCAATTTTCGGTCCTAGCCCATGAGTGTCTTCATCCTGGCTCCTGGGCCGCAGCTGGCGCGGATGGGCAGAAATGGAAAGGAGAAATTTCTCTGTGGCGGCCCATGGGGCAGGCAACGAAGAGACTGGCATGAGTTAGTTCATTGATACTTTGCAAAATTCTTCTCACTGTAGTGAACAGACTTACCTAAAAAATGCTTGGAAATCGTTTTAGATAGGTTGCAGAACCTCCACTCCATGGGTAGTTCTTTCTTTGATAGCACTCTAACTGTTTCTTGGATGATAACTTCAGATGGCAGTCCCATAGTCGCAGTGAATTCATCCAGAGTCTACTTCACTTGTCAGAATCGCTGGCTGTTGAGATTCGGTCTAGAACCTCCTGTCTCACATGATGCAATGTCTCCTGCTTCTCGCTGGGGGCATGTAGGCTGATAATGAGGCAGCGAAGACTGATTTTGGACATCGAGAACAGCTGATTTGTCCTAAAGATGCAAGCTGCAAGACTGCGTATAGACGTGGAAATGATGCTGAATATGGCCTTTTCGTTGCTTTGATCAACCAGAAAACTGCCGAGCTTGGCCGCCAACTCGCTTTCATTCACCCCACGTTGTGGACATCCTGAAAATACCTTAACTTCGTTAGCCTTCACATGGAATCAAATCATCCTAGAATCTATCCTTACTATTCTTCTGGTATCAAAGAAAATATCCGGATACATACTTGGAAAGCTGGCTGCCAAGTAAAGAGCCTGTGATTCCAGTAAAGTCCCTAGTGTGAGTAACTACCACTTAAATTTGGGTTTATAATGCAGGCCTAACTTACCGTCTTAACAACGACAGATCCTAGATCATACGCTACAAAGATTATCGTTCGGCTTTTGTTCTTGATGAAGAGGTGTTTAGTGTCAGGCGCGACGCTTAGGTGATTGACTTGACTTACTGAGGTACCAGCCCTTAGTTATTGCCAGGAGCCCGCGGAGGAGGCACTTGGCTTGATCCTCTACGCATTCCTGCACCATCTCCCCGACAAGAAGGTCATCGATCACCACTTGGAACACGAGTTCTCTGGTCTCAATCCCATTGAGCTTGTCAGAGAGCAGGTGCTCACGGCTGAACATCTGAACCTCAGGCCGGAAGCATGCGACATGTACGATACTGTGAAGAAAGAGTTCGTTAGTTCTGGCCACCTCGCATTTCATGTATTCCGGCGCGGCGTACTTGATGATGTTCTCACTCTCCCCGGGTGAGTGGCTGCTCTTCAACCGCAGGTATGACAATGCGACATCATCCTCGACGGCATCGTTCCCTTTTTCGGGTTGGGTTCTGGGTTCCGTTTCCGAAGTATGCCGTGCTGGGGGTGGTACATCTTCAACAGACATGGCGGCACTGTTTTCTGACGGCTGATCCCAGGTAACTCTTTCAAACACATGCGCTAGGGCCTGCCCCGTCATGCTAGATAGGAGCTGATCAAAAGCGAATAAGCGTTCAACGTATGAAAACAGCAGTAAGCTTGGGAACCCAATAAAATCTTGCTATCACATACCTGAGTCTGCAAAGGCAGATGGCGTTCAACCGACTACAGACGAAAGTGTGACAGCGGGAGTTCGCAAACACTGGGCCCTTGAGATCAAAGCAGAAAGCCCCAAAATTACTGCTAGTCCCGTTATCAGCCAAAAGACCTTTGCAGCAGATGATGTGTCTTTCTGCCAACAGGCAGCAAGGCAAAGCCCCTGTGGGAGGGCTGTACTCACGCTGTCACAAGCATGCAAGCCACTCCAAGTCACAACGTCACGCCATGCATGAAGGACCAACACTAGCGCCAACGGGTTCCAGAGACGACGAAAATAGAAAATTTCGCTGGGAATTTGCCCCGTCGCTAAATGCGGAGTAGATGATCTCGTCATAATTTGCACTCATCAGGTTAAATGAGCTGCACATTGCGGTAACATTTGAGACAGCAGTTGGAAAATTGTCTTCACCTTGCGGTTTCGTTACCTTGCAACACCAACGATAACGTCAACTTAAGTAACTCAAAAATGAACGAACTTGACGATTCTGAGCTGTGGATGAGCACTGACTCAGAATCGGACGAGATCGAGGACTATGAGTCGATTTCTGACGATGCTACCTCCTTTACAATGGATATGAGACCGCAAGGTCAGCCAGGAGGTAAATCAAGTCCTTGACCCGCATAGAGGAGTCCTTTGATCTCATCGAACGCAGGCCTCCATGTTCGAAACAGACATGGCGAAACCCAGCGAACTGTAGCAACTCAATTCCACTTGGGTTCCAGGAGAAAGCCAGCTTTCAACGTTGGTGCCATCGCCAAAGCTATCATTCACGGCACTTTCGACCAAGACTCCCGCACACCAGCAACACTCCTAGTGTACGACTTTTCGTTCTTCTCGCACCGATCGACCCGTATCAAGGAGGCGAACATATCGTTCGAGTTCAGGGCAAAGAAAGGAAGCGCCAGCATAGGCCCGACAGTCACCGAAGTGGCGCCTTTTGGAAGACACGTCATGATGCAGACCACAGAAACGGTGACCAAGACAGTGGGAGGGGAGGGCGGGGTGTCGGGAGGCGCTGTTGTGAATGTCAACACCAACCTGCGTGCCGAGAGGTCCGTCGAGAAGGTGACCACGCATGCGGCCAAGGTTGTGGGAAACAACCCCTGCGACGAGTGGAGCAACTATCCCCTCGCGCAATGGTCTCTGCAAGAGAACGAGTCTCAGCAGAACGGGATCATGACGCTTTTTCGAGCGTGTGTTCTTCTGACCAGGGATACAGAGGAAGACTTCGAGTTGTTGCCTGATGTCCAGGTGACACCTGACCTGAAGACCAGATTAGGCTCCCTCATGGCTTTCAGAAGAAGCGATGACCCAATCATACTCGCACCAGCCAGCGAGCCTCTTAACGCGCTGGCAAACGACCTTGTACAGAAGCGTTGGAACCTGGGTCAGGTGGACTTATCCAGTTTGTGGGACTGTACATTTCACAACACATTTGCGGAAGCAGTCAAGGCATCAAGGGCCCAGTCGCTGCGCGAGGGGAGAGCTGAGCAGGTGAAGACAGTTGTCGAGGTTGCAGTGGCTGAGTCATGATAAGAATAGAACCGAGTTCCAAATTCAGACATGTTGGTGTCATTTGTCACTTGGTAGTTGGTTGGTACGGCCGAACGAGTGACGGCCACTGCATAGGCCCTGTTGGTGCGTTGGTCAGATACAAATGGCAATCAAACCGAAACCCGAATTCCTTATGTCATATTTGATAGGCTGTTCAGCAAGAGTTATGGAGATGGCCCTGCAAGTCGTGTTGTTCTCGGCCGTGAATGCATGCCCTGTCTCGGTCGATCTTTCTGCACTAGGGCCCCAGCACGATACATGCGTATCATCCTAGAGAAAATTAGCAAATTCGTGCATGTTCATGCAGACAGAAACTGGTGAGAACTTTGAATCCAGCGAGCGGGGTTACGTAGTATGTGAGCTTGACATCTCTCAATGAGCCTCGCGAGCTATGCGCAGCACTCTGCTGATTTGGGATTTTGGCGCCAGACATTTTCTGCCCCAGTCGCAAATTCGGCGCATCACTTGTAGTCTATTCTAGCCGACCAAGTGAGTTCCCCTTTTAACCTTTATCTGTATATGTTGTAATGTGAAAAGACCACATAGATATGGAATTCGATTTTACGGACGACGAATTCGACGAGTTGGATGTCCTCCAGGTCCAAGGTCATACAGTCGACAATTCCAAAGCAACATATGAAGAGAGTGATGTGGAAAAAGAATGGAAGAGCGTGGAGTTGGATCTGCAGTGCCTAGATGTATTGGATCTTTTGATCGACAAGAAAAGACGATGGGACAATACAGAAGGCGACGAGGAGACGCCGCGTCTCGAGGACTACAAGAAAAAGACAATTGCGTCGAGGAGGGATTACCGAGATCGTGTTGCACCCACAGCACTGCATATCCTTGCTAAAAGCAAGAGAGACTTCTCCAGGGCTCCTAAGAACCTTCAGACCAATCTTGTTGGCTACCTTTTAGAATGCCGAGGTGGGACATGCGATGAGCTGGGGCCTCAGCACCGAGGGAAAGAAGACCTTTTTCTTCTGGTGGCCATCAACTACAACAACGACGACTTCATCGACTGTGTTGAGCGATGTCTGGGAGACAAGTTCTCAGATCTACTACATGTTCAAGACGGAGAGGGCAAGAATCTGCTACACCATCTCTTCACGTGGGATTCAACGAAGGCCATCCGCGACAAGAAGGCCCATCTTGTCCCACGCTTATCTTCAAAAACTAAACCACAGACTATTGCTACAGCAGATAATATCGGAAATACGCCTGTTCATTACGCAATGGACTGCCGGATGTGTTTGGACCGATCCGATGAATACTTCAAAGCGGTGAAGGCAATGTTTGAGGCCGGAGATGCTGTCATCAAGAAGGAACAGCGCCCGCTGTTCAACGAAAAACGAAAGAGGCGAGTCTCCCGTTATGTTTGGCCGAAAGATCCATCAAAAGTTCCAAAGAGACTACTCCGCGAGGAAAATGGCGAAAAAGGAAGCGCAAATCACTGCTCTTCGGTCAAAGGGGTTAATGAATTTCGAGAATGCGGCGACATCGCCGGGACCAGAAACAACACCTCTAGACGGTCGCCCTAAGCAACCCATGGGACCTCCCCCGGCGGATATGTACATCAATCCGACCAGCAGGGATCCAGGAATGGTAGGCATTGTGAAAATGCCATCACTTCCTTTGGGTAGAACTACTGCAACATCCGATGGTATCGTCAAGGAACCAATGATGAAGGGCCCGAAGGCCGGAACAGCTTCGATACAGCCCAGCATCAGCAGATCCAACACAGCTGGGCATGCGTCAGACCGCCCCCAAACCCCAACTGGTCTTCAGTCCTCGACTCCAACGGACGGTCGATCTCGCGCGAATATGAAAAGACCGAGGGACATAGGGACTGAGAATACGGTCAACATGTCCGCTTTCGAGGCCAAACTCAGGGGCTGGAGCGGGCTGAACGAATTCATTGCCACACATTACATCCGAACGCGGTCAGATATGGAAGCCCGAGATCTGATATTCAGAGGCAACATTTCAGGTTAGTCAAATTCGCCGAGTTCCACTTGGCATGTTGCTGACGTTGGATTTGCTTAAGACCTCGACAAGAACCTGTGTTTCGATGCGAAGGGTCAGAAAGATGCGAAGAGCATAGTTCATCTTTTAAGCCGCATGTCCGCCGGTGGCTTCAACGACACTCTCGCCTACGTTCATCTCCCAACGGTCAGTCACAGCTCGATTAATACATCATCAGGCCGAAACGCGAGCGCAGCTCAAAGAGGTTCCCTGACTGAAAACCCGTCACCCGGCCGTACTGAGCTCGTCAAAGTTTTCGACAAGTTACATGAGCTGAAGGTCAAGAAGATCTTGCGCCTACATGTCGAAGATAGGCACCCGCCTTCTCATACGGACGCCTCCATAGAGATTGCGTTACAAGGTCGAGAGTCCTTTCTCAAAGATGGTGGAACGGTAGGACGAGAACCTATAGCTGTTGAAACATGGTAGGTGTCATTCATGACCATTTGTCATTGTCAGGAGTACTGTAGCTCTGACAATACATGAAGGGACTGGCGGAAGCCTGACTTGAGCACTGAAGTCATTGCCTTTGCTGCGCCTACCGTCGAGAATGTGCATCTCTACTGGAGTGGAAATCAAGCTGTTCTCAGGGCCTGGGACTGCGACGAAGGTATTCCCCGGCTATATGTGACAACGGAGCGGAGGCTCAAGAGAGTTACTGTTCACGCAGCACCAGTAAGTGTCATTCTCAAGGCTTACACTATTTTGCCTTTCTGACCTGCATCTGACTAGGGGCTCGAAACTCGAGACAGGATGCTTGCGATGTTGAATCGATTCAAACAAGAGGTTCAGAGGAAGACAGGCGGCGGTGTTGCGGTGAAAACCGTCATTCGGATGGAGGGACTGATGGCGAACATGGACACTGTTGAAGATGCATCAGGTCCCGTTAGCGACGAGGCAGCTGAAAAGCAGCACGTCTGGGTCGACACGATGGACGTATTCCGAAGAGCTTTGAGCTTACTCCCAGATCTGAAAGGCAGCAAAGCTCCAAGAGTGAAGGTAACGTTTCTTCGACAGTATCCTACGTTTTCAATAGTTAACACGTCGCCCCAGCTCGCCTTCATTGACGATGGGATCAATCTTGGCAACCTCGACGACTACAACGGCAGCGTCACAAGTAGTGGAGTCAGTTACTTCCCTGGTGGACCTTGGCATTGCTCCAGTACTGGTCATGGCACTATCCTGGCGAACATGATAGTGAGAGTCAACCCCTGGGTCGAGTTGCACGTCGTCAGGGTGCAAGACGGTCCGTCACGAAACGGTGGACGGAACATATTCGCCGGCAGTGCTGCGAAAGCCATTCGATACGCCATTGACAACAAGGTGGACATCATCTCAATGTCGTGGACCATCAAGAACGCGATCACGGGAGGCCATACCTCCCCCATGGGCAATGACTCTAGGAACGGTAGTTTTAGCGACAGGCCGTCCATGGATCAACGCGATATCCAAGCCCTTGGAGATGCCATCGATGACGCAGCAAAGGATGGAATTCTGATGTTTTGCTCGGCGAGCGACGACATTCAAGCAGGAGCCATGGACACGCTTCCGTATCAGAAGCAGCCTGGGTACATCTTTCGCATCGGTGCTGCAACATACCTAGGCCAGCGTGACGGTCATACCGAGGATGTCAAAAGGATTGACTACTTTTTTCCTGGCAATCAAGTTGCCGAGGCCAAGAATCCGAGATCATCGGAGCCAGTCAAGTATCACGATGGATCATCAGTCGGCACGGCTCTTGCTGCGGGTTTGGCATCTCTGCTGATATACTGCGCCAGGATAACAGAGCATCGTCTTGCTGAAAAGAAGGGGCAGGAAAACTCTCGGATGGCCAGTACGTGCGTGGGATTGGCTGATGCGTTGCGACTCCAAAAGAACATGAAGCAGGCGCTTGACAATATCAAGAGCAATCAGTGGACGGACGCCAAGTATCTGCCAGTCTGGGCAATATTCAAGCCCAAAGCAGATGACATGGAAAAGGCGAAAGACGAGGATAAATGGGTGATTCTTGAGAGGCTCGTGGTCCAATTAGGTGTTGGCATCAACTGATCGTTGATTTCTACAAAGTGGGATTTTGTCTTCTGGTGTCTTGCTTAGGCGGGCCGTGAATGATGCTGCAAGGATCTCAGAGGCTGGGAAACGAGCTTATGATCATCTCATGTTCAACATTGATCTGATATTGTCACACAGACTTATAGCTCAAGGACACAACGCTCAGTTGCCTTATTTCATAACCTATATTTTCCATAATACATTTACTATTCCCATCTTCATTCGTGTTATCTTTGTTGTTCTCGCTATCCTTGTCGACCTTCTGGTTCGATCTTGAGTGGGGTCATCTCAAACCCTCATGCCCATTGCTGTGGATCCGCGATCACCCACAACGCAACATATTCCAATTGCGGACCTTTCACCTCCATTCCGAGTCTCCAACAGAGACAATAACATAATAAGCGCCGATGGTTTAGTGGTAAAATTCTCCGTTGCCATCCAGCAGCGTCGGGGAGCCGGGGGTTCGATTCCCCCTCGGCGCACGTTCTTTTGTTCCTCTGCTCATTTTTTGCCGTGGTAATGTTCAGACGCTTGAGAAACTATTAGAAGCCTCTCGAGCCTTATCCTCAGGCCAAGCCAGGGGATTATGAGCGCTGACATAGAATGGAGGGCTACGTCTGGCAGCTTGCCTTGTGGGCCTACGATCATTGGCTCAGCCTGCATGAAGGGTGGCTTACGAAACATGATGTCCTGGTTATGATCCATTCAGCTCAGCCTGATTCATTTTCCCCTTTTCTCCCGACGGCTTCTTCGCTACAAGACTGACTACTTTCCTTTCACCTCTCTTATATCCGTCGGCGGCATTGAGTCATTGGATCCCTTAACATGACTACGCACCGTTATCAACCACTCTCACATCAACAGGCTATCCGTCTAATTATACTCCACCCAAGGCACGAGGACAAGGCGCCTTTATCCTGCAGCCTTGTTGAGACCAGTCTGGATCAGCCGAAAGACTATTACGCCCTGTCATATACCTGGGGCGGGGAAACACCACGTCAACCCATGTTTGTTCACGAAGACGCGGCATCAGATACGAGGCCAAAAAACATACAACACCGGGCATTCGCCGGTCGTCACCGACCCGACTACTACTCCAGCCCTCATTGGCTTATCAATGGGAGAGCGGACGGGATCCCGAGTTTTCCAATGGGTATGATCGTATGTGACAGCAGTAGTCACCACAACTGACCAAGTACCCTTTGGCGTAAGGCTGTCGATACGTCGGGACGTCGGTTCCGTCCGGATCTTCAACTTCGACCATTCTCGTTACTCCAAACTGCGCTACGGCTTTGAGAAAGTTGCGGAAACTGGTGCAGGGAGCAGGAACTGGGGTTTGGGTGGACGCCATATGTATCGACCAAGCCGCCACTGAAGAGAAGAACGTACAAGTGAGCATGATGGCAGACATATATCGCCAGGCGAAGTTCGTGATCATTTGGCTGGGAGAGGAATGGGCACCAAAGGACATGAAGACAATATCATTCTTATCGCACCGAAGACTGGCATGGATCGAAGACCTGAGAAAACCCTCAACTTCTGGATTCGGGAAGAAATTGCCAAGGGACCTTAAGTTCTGGATCTCAGACATGGCAAGTCGAATGTTTGTCAAAGGTACTACCATCCCAACACCCATGTAAACCGCGAGACCACAACGCTTCTCAGCTAACACGAGATAGCGTGCCGTGACAAGAAAAGTCTTGAGCTTTTATGCGATGCGCCTTACTGGACTCGAGCTTGGACTCTACAAGAGGCTGCACATGTCAATGCCAAAGTCTTGTGCCAAGATTCTCAAGTTATAGGTCTAAACTTGGTGTACAAGGCAGTCGATATGTCTAGCAACGGACGCGACAACATCCGCAGCGCGATGTGGTTCCATCAGGACGTCTTCGACAGAGCTCAGAATCCATATAAGGTGATTTTCTTCAGAGATCTTCATCGGTACATGACAGCAAATTTCATATCAATGAAGACCTCTGACCCGAGAGACAAGGTTTTTGCATTACGAAGTCAATACCCTCATACATTCGGCAAGATAGACGTTGACTACAACCGCTCCACCGCCTCCATATTTACGGAGGCAACCAAGTACATGCTTCAGAGGCACGAATCATCGAACATTGTGTATGAGGCAAGTCGCTGGACAGCATTATAAGAATTACCATCTTGGGCGGTCGACTGGGCTGGAACCGACGTCACGACGCGATTTTGGAATTATGGATCCCTAGGGTTCATGTTCAAGCCATCCGGCACCAGCCCGTATCAGTGCAGGTTCTCGGAAGACAACAAAAGGCTTTACTTGGAAGGGCGAATCATTGGGAAAGTAGACAATGCACACATTGGGCCCAGGCTTCACCATCCGTCCGAGCCAGAAGCCAAAGACGGGAGGACTTGCAGCCCAGCTGTTGCAAATGCAGTTCTGGGTGCAATCTCTGTCTGGATATCCGAGCTGAGTGCCCCAAATGCCAAAGATTCGAGAGATAAACCGGTCACATCTCCAGACCAGACTAGGAGGATGCAAAGTTTCACGGGTTTGATATCGCTTATAAGCTTCGAATCGAGGGTATTGAAGCTCATAAGAAAACCTCGTGCAGTGAAGATCAAATACTGGAAGGCCTCTCAGGATGAAGACTTTGCGGACTATTTCAGGACGGGAAGGGTATTTTTCACGACGAATGGCACTTGTGGGATCGGTCCTTGCGGCCTCGAGCCGGGTAACTTGATATGCGTCTTCGCTGGGCTCACGTTGCCATTCGTTGTTCGTCCCCAGGGATCGAGTTTCGTTCTTGTGGGTCCCAGTATAATCGACGGCGTAATGGAAGGAGAATATTGGCCGGAAGATGAGAGCCAGTTGACTGAATTTGAATTCATATAAGTATAGGCTTCGATTTAGAGGCATTTTCATCATATATTTGTATTTCTCATGTCACCCGGAACCTTTGAGCTATTCGCAGCGAGTAAAAGTTACCGATCGAGGATGGAGCTGATAGGCTCGTCAAGAAATACGAAAGAGACAACAAATCCAGCGAGAAACGTTCTGCTCGACGTCTTTGCGCGCATACAGGTTGAGAGTAGCTATGAATTAAAGCGCATGGATCAAAACGTAAAACATGGAGGTTGGAAATCTTCAAAACATAATTTTTGGTACTGTAAAGTATGATCGAACCTCACAAACATCGATACCCTCGCATTCATGCAAGGCTCATAAAAGTGATGGCCTGTGAGCGGCGAGCCGGAGTCCTTCTTAAGAAGACGAGGGTATTACTTGAGGCCAATGTCCAGTCAACCAAAAGGATTTCATTCTGAAGCTTCGGTTTTTCCATAGACCCCTTTTTGAATCCATCAATAGAACATCAGTTCGGATGAGATTTTAGTTTCTTGCAAGATTTGTAAGTGTCGGATATCCGTATTTGGTTGGGGAAGTCATCGGAGCAGAACTCACGTCGGGTACACGCTAGTCTATTTCCGGTTAGCAGAAGGATACAGGCAGACGACAGTGGACCCCCTTTTTCATCTTCAGCTTCACCTTCCTCCCATCTCATCCCACGATGACTGTCAATCACAGGCCAAGAATGATCGAGAGAGTTCTTCTACATGGTAAGTCCCTCTTTTGTGTATCATTACCATCCGGCAACTGACAATATATCCAGGTCGTCAGCCACCTGAACGCCTCAATCCCCAAGCTCGTGTCATCAATCTAAGCTCATCGGGACCTGGCCGTCTACCACCCATCCCATGGCCAACATCTTCCGCCAGGCCACCTCGTGGCTCTACACCGGCCTCGCCGTCTCCATCCTTGGGTCATGGAGCCTCATGATCCTCATCTGCGTCGCCATGACCGCTCTCAGCCAGGACCCAGGCCTCCTCCAGCTCATCGCCCTCCCCTCCCTCCTCACCTTCCTCGTCGCCAAGCTTATCGTCGCCGCCTCGACCCCAACTCGCGCACCAACCCCAACCACACCGCGATCGTCCCAAGGCAACCTCGCCACCTGGCTCGCAACAGCAGACAACGGCTCCCCCCACGGCGCCCTCCTCCTCCTCCTCTTCTCCATAACCTGGATCCTCCACCTCGCGCGCGTCCTCTTCATGCTCTGCCTGCTCGTCCTCTTCGGCGGGCTCTTCCTCTTCGCCTCGACCCTCGACGCCGACGATAAGGAGGACACGGCGGCCGGCGGCAAGGGCTTCTTCCACGACAACGAGTCGCGGCAGAACTTCACCACCGCGCTGGTCGAGTTCGAGGAGAAGATCGGCTTCACGTTCGGCGACTCGCTCGAGGATAGCCCGTGGCTCATCTTCCAGGTTGTCTCGATGACGTGGGCGATGTTCAGTCTGTTGATGATGTACGTTGTCGGGTACGGGTTCGCGGCGCTGCGCAAGGTGTTGACGACGCCGCTGGAGGCGTGGGCGAGGGGGGAGGCGCCGGCGAGGATCGTGGGTGGGCAGGGTGCTGTTCCGGGAGCGGTTGTTGTTGAGAAGGAGAGGGTTGTGGTGGCGACGGGGGTGGAGGGGGCAAACTAAGGGGACGAGTGGGCAGCTGTGTGGCTTGTTCGCTTCGAAACATTGAAGCTAGGTCCTAAATTCAAGCAAACGATCATTCTGCATCCTCCCGTCGCCGAGCCGGAGCGGTGAGAAGCCCGGGCCATAGGACGGCACTGGATCTCCGGATGGGTGGGTCCACTCCGGTGCGTGCCTGCCCGATTCGCCTCTGTGAAGCAAACAGGCAGGAGCGCCCAGTTGGCGACTCCCCCTTTCAGCAAGAACGACTGCCTTCCCGCGTCCGCCTCCCTATCATTGTTCCTGCCGTCGTCCTCAGCATCTTCAAATCAAAGCGCGTTCGTGGTGCAGTGGTTTAGCATTCTGGCCTCCCACTCTCTCAGAGAATGAAAGCCAGGGACCTGGGTTCGAACCCCGGCGGACGCAATCTTTTGCTGCCAGCTGTTCTTTTATTGCTTTGAAGCACCTGCCACCTTTTTACTACAGTCAGAAGTCACTCGCGAGGGCCATCGCACTAACGGGCTGCGTAGAGAATGAGGTCTTGAGTATAAGCAAGATGCATTCCTCTACGTAAGCTTCCAGTATGATATCGTCTATGGTTCCGTGTGCCCGACACCGTATGCAGTCTATCCAAAACTTCCCAGCCATGCGCCTGTATTACGACCTCAAAGTCATTATAAACCCAGTCCTCCAATCACCTCTCACAATCATCCCTCCAAGTACCGACATGCCTCTGCCACCCTCTCCGTAATCTCATCAACATACCCCCACGCAAACATATCAAAATGGTTCCCCTTGGTCAGAAACGTCTTCTCAACATACCCAGGACAGTACCCATCCCACCCCAGCTTCGCATCCCCGCGATACACATCGACCGGACTGATCCCTTCCCCAGGCATCGGCACACAATCCGACGCCCGCACAAGCACGCCCCTCGGCGGCCGATCCCACACGACCTCGGCCGTCTCCTTCTCCGCCCTGCTCCCGTAAAACGACTTCTCCACATCCTTCCCTTCCTCGCTCACCTCGTAGTCCACCCCGTTGCGGAACGCCGCCCCGCACCGCGGCATCTTCCACACCTTCACCATCCCGCCCGCCAGCTTCATCGCCCGCCGCGCCAGCTTTAGGTTCTTGTGCTCCGGCACCTCCGTCTCGATCCACGTCCCAATCTTCACCTCCGACCCCACCGGCCAGACGGGGCACACGCTGTCAATCATCACCAGCCCCACAATCTCAACCTCGTCCCCGCCGTCTCCTGCGCCCTCGTCCATGCCGCCCTCGTTCTTCCCCGTGACCAGCAGCCGCGCAATCTCCAACGACAAAAGCCCGCCCAGGCTCCATCCTCCTAATAAAATCTTCCACCGCCGCCGCCCGTCTTTCGTCAGCGTGCACGGCGCCATGGGCGGGTACTCCGCCCCCGCGACGGTGTTGCGGATCATGCGCAGGTACGCGCGCGCCATCTCGGGCACGCCGCCGGGCCACTCCGTGCCGGACGTGAAGCGCGGGTTCGCGATGCCGAAGACGGCGCGGTCGAGGGGCGAGAGGCAGTGGTAGGCGAAGGTGGTGCCGCCGCCGTCGTGGAGGAGGAAGAGCGGTGTCGCGGCGCGCCCGCGCGGCGGGGCGGGCTGGACGACTTCGCATTCTTTGGGGTACGTTACGACGACCATTGTGGGTGGTTGTGAAGGGGATTTTGCCTGGTGAGTATGGCAGAGAGGAGATGTCCGGATGATGATGCCTCCACCAGCTCCCTTCGTCGGAGTTGCGGGCCGGACGTTGCTCACTGAGATGGACTTGAGGTCGGAATCTGAAGGAGATGAACAAAGACGCCGATGCTGGGTTCCTCGTCTATGATCCAACTTTTTCCGCAGGTCTAGAGAAGCTTCGCGTCTTCCGCAGTAAGTCAAATGAGAGAAAATGAACGCAAGAGTAGGAGTGAAGTTGGGGGCAAACACCGGAGATGGGGGATGGAAGTCCAGATCTGAGTGCAGACGGAGCTGAGTTGAGATGAATGAGATTGCGCAGTGACGTGCCGGTGCGAAGCGACCGCCCAATGCGCCCAACCAATCACAGTGTTCGGGTCTGGGTGGCGGGGCGTCCTCCGCTTCGGCGTTCGGTGGTCTAGACTTTCGGTGGTGGCATCTACAGCTTATTTCGGACATTCATATATTGGTCACATCTTCGCCGAATGAGTGGCCGGGAAACGAAAAGAAAACATTCACGAGGTTCGTCATCATCGTCATCATTCATGATGCTGAAATAAGGAAACTGGCACTTTACATCAAGCCTCCCATCAAGCCGCCTCTCACGGTAAGCAACACATGCAATGACATGACACGCTCACAGACGTCTTCAAAACGAGACATGTTCTCTTCACTGTCCAATCTACCCCATCTCACCCCAAACACCCTCACGCCTTCGCCCACCGCGTCCTCTCGGTATACTTCAAGTACAGGTTGTTCCTCGGCTTCGACGCAGAGTGCGTGTTGCGGTCCACCGAGTCCTCCGGCACCTTGTCCATTCTCTTGCCGTCCGCGTCGCACAGGTGGTAGTCGAACTTGGCCACGAAAATCGCCGTCGCCACGAACGTCTCCAGCTTGGCAAACTGTCGCAGCGCATCTCGTTAGCAAGCCTCATCTCCAACGGACCAAGACATCCCCAAAAAGCAAAAACAAAAAGAAGGAAAAAGAAAACTCACCCTCATCCCCAAACACGGATGCCGCCCGCTCCCCCACCCGTTGAACGCCCTCGGATCCCTCTTATCCTCCTCCCTTGGCGGCAGATACCTCCCGGGGTCCCACCTCAACGGCTCCGGGAAGAACTTCTCACTCATATGCGTGTCATCAAAATGATACACCGCAAACGCGTCCGCCGGGACCACCTCCCCCGAGTCCCCGATCGGGATATCCTTCCCGGTCCCGTTATACCGGAACCCGCACCCCGTAATCGTGTGCCGAATCGTCTCCTTCAGCCCCAAATCCACCATCGGGAACTCCGCCTCCCAGTCCTCCACCTCAAACCTGCCAAACACCTCCTCCGGCGTCTCCTCCTCGCTGCGCCGGTGCTTCGCAATCACAGAGTCCACCTCCTCCTGCACGCGCCCATACCACTCCTCGTTCGCGCCCAAAAAGCACAACAAATACGCCGCGTTGATCCCGCTATTAATCAGCCCCGCAAACAGCGCACCAACAATAAACGCCACCATCTCGACCGTCGTGTACCCCTCGTCCGTCAGGTACTGCAGCGCATCGCTCCCGTCCACACCCCTCGCCTTGCGCTCCTTGATCACCCGCTCCAGGATCATGTACATCTGCGCGCCCGAGTACACGCGCCGGAAGTGCCCGATGGTCGGCATCCAGGGGAACATGACCTTCGTGGCGGTGCTGGCCGCGTCGATGCCCTCGAAGATGCGCAGCGTCTTGATGAGCAGCGCGTCATCCTCGGCGATCTCGTCGCAGCCCACCATGCGCATCGTCAGCTGGAACACGAGCCGGTACATGTCCTCGAACGGGTCGCTGATCTTGGAGGAGCGGCCGGCGAGGCGTTTGGTCGTGTCGTGCGTGTCGCGGACGAGGAGATGTAGGCGTTTGCAGAGCTGCTCTTTGCGTAGGAGGCGGACGATGAGGCGGTTGAACTTGGCTGCGAAGTCTTCCTCGACGGATTGGTCGGGGGATACCTCGATCTTGGGCGTCGCGTTGAAGAGGGCGCCATACCTGCATCCCCATCGTCAGTGATCCTCTCCCCTTCCTCCTGGACCAAACCATGTAATCGGGAAAGAGAAGACTCACCCCTTTGTGAAATCCAACTCCCGACTCTCAAAGAACAGATTCCGCCCCGGCTCCCCCGACAACCCCACAATCCTCATCTTGCCAAAATAGAAGCTCCAGTTCCCCGACCGCCCAAACCGCCGGCCCTCCGTCAGGAAGTTCCCCCGGTCCGTGAAGAACCGCGGCGCCCCGAGCACGGGATACCCCTTGAACAGCTTCGGCGCGTTGCGCGGGAACGACGGCCGGTACGCGAGGAAGCCCACCGCGTAGGCGACCCCCGTGAGGAGGAGCACCCAGATGCTCGTCGGCCAGTTCTGCGGGTGCAGCGCCGTCGAGAGGAGCGTCGAGACCGACATCGTGGTCTGTCTGTGCCTGTCTTTTCGTCTCAAAGTGGACTATGGAGGGAGGAGGAGGTTCGTCTTGTGATGGCTCAAGTCGCGCTCTGCCCGGAAGTTTTGTCCTCTGCTCGGGAGGGTTGAAGAAGAGTAGGTGGAAGGTGTAGACGAGTTGGGAGAGCACTTGGTAAAGTATGTCCACAACGTGGGATAGCGTCTGTATGATACAAGGCCGGCGCCCGCCACTCGAACCGACTAATGAAGACAGTCCAGCGCCGTCAAGCACTTCAAACGCCGCGCTAGTAGATGAAGGGGACGAAAGAAAGGGAATAGGTACAAACAACAGCTCTGCCTTCTCCCTCCGTCGTCCCCTCATTTCACGGGCCATACAGGACGGGGTCCCCTAGTCCAATCCCCAAACTTCGTCTGGACGCCTTGCAAGGATACCTCCTCCCCCGGGGCGAATCCAAACGAACGACCCCGCCAGAATGGATGACGATTCCGAATACGACTTGTACTCTTATGGTTCAAGACATCGCTGCAACCCCCTGCTACTCTACGCAGTGTGTCCTCACCGCAGCGAAACGGATCACCAGACCAATCATGACCTAGGCAATTTCAAGCAGAGCCCAGTTAGGTTCTCCATAGTCTCCGTAGTCTCCTCCTCACCAGCACAGAGCCAATTCCACCAAGCGCAGAGCCCAAACCAAAGAGAAAGGGCAGAGGATGGTGGTCGGCGGCGGTGGGGACCCAAACCGCTGGATCTGCCGCTAGCGACGAGACGGTGCGCGGCAGATGGAGCAGCCGAGCGTGGAAACTCTAAACATGAACAAGGATGTCTCCCCCACCGAAACGGTTTAGCCGCTTCAATGCTTGCTTTGCTCTGCCTTTCCATCGGTTGTCTGCCTCTGCGATCTCGTCCAGCTGAACGAACCTGCTCCCGTTTGCCTATCAAATAGCTTCGCGATGCCGTGCAGCCGTCACCGCGCAAACCTGACAGTGACAAGACACCCACACCCCGTGCTTGCGGTCTGAACGGGATATAGCAACCGAGTGCAACATATAATATGGCTAGCTCACATCAGACAGCCATTGGGCGGCGGGAGTGGGCAACAAGCTTCCCTCTGGCGCTGTTGATCATGTTTGTCTTGGATTATGTGGGGTTACGAAAATGCCCTTTTCGTTCAGCTCGCAACGTTCGCATATCCCGCATTCCCAATACCCGCCAAGCCCAATGTTTCCTGCAAAGCGTGACTATTTGACTGTCCCACAGGTCATAAAATACAAGAAATGACCATCTCGCGAGCTTCGCATTGTGCGCGTCATGAGACATACATGCGAAAAAAGTCGTTCCCCTCGCAACATTCGCATCCCGCATCCCACATGCCCAACGCCATCCAAGCCAAGCCGTTTCTTTTCCGCAAGACAGACTAGAAACACAATCTTAGCCGGGGGTTTGCATCTGCCTGTCCCGGACGGATAAACGGCCCCGATGCCGACCTACTTCTAACAATTGACCTCCTCTCCCGTACACGCCCTCGTAGACCGTATTCGCATATCCAAAGACTCCCACACCCCAAAAGACCTTCCTTCTCTTCAATTCAAATCGCGATGCAGCAGTGGAGTCCCAAATCCCTCCTCCCCAGTCCCCCCACTGACCTATGAACCTCCGGACCACCTCGAGAACGCTCACATGCGTCTCCGCGCGGTGTCCTCGGGGCGCGGTCATTATTAAAAAAAAAAACGGATCCCCATCTGATATATGCAAAGTCGGCAGAACAAGTCACACAAGCAAGAAAAAAGAAAAAAAGGATTTGGCAAAAGAGTTGGTTCAGTTCACATTGCATGTCTCACCCAACCCCAACAAGCCACTTCGTCAGCGGGGCTGCAATGTACATACTTACTCACACATCAAACACCACCACCACCGCCGCCACGATCGCAGAACCTAGAGTTAAGAAACCCGCGTGTATAGACCTATCCAACGTACGCCATGCTCGAATATGCATGAACCATAAGGGTATCGCCTAACGATGCATCCACTCCATCCATCCCCAAAGGCGCGTCGCTCATACGCCACCTTTAAACGGCCTGCCAGTCCATCGCGTCAACCATCCAGTCAAACGCATCCTCCCCATCCTCCTCCGTATCCATAACCTCATCCGCCCAGCTCATCCTGCTCTGCAGCACCTCCACCCACCTGTCCGCAATCACATATCCCTTATCCAGGCCCTCAAACACCGCGTTAAAAATCAGCGTCAGATCAAAACTCTCCAACGGCGCCGCCGCAGCTCGCCTCTTGCGCGCGCCCAGCTTACTCTCGTCCTCAGCGTGCTTCCACCAGTTCCGCAACGTCTTCGCCCTCGACAGCTGGAACAGCACGTCCCCCGTCCCCAGCACCTCGTGCAGCGGGTTCTCCTCCTTCTGCAGCGACAAGATCACGTTCTCGTGGAAGCTGTGCTTCGTCGAGAAGTCCGCTCCTCTGCCATTCTTCCCGCTGCTGCTGCTGCACCCCCACGTCGAGGTCGTCTCCGGCGACACGCCAATCTCAAACACCCCCATCAGGTGCACGAGCGCCCTCTCCAGCAGCATGTAGTACTCATAAAAGTCAAGCTTGAACATCATCTCCGCCTCCGCCCGCCCCTTCTCGTCCGCGAACTTCACCGTCGCCTTGTCGTACCCCTCGCTCAGGAACGGCTTCTTCCACTGCATCCGCCGCACAATCTGCTCGTAGCGCTTGAGCTCTCTGTGCGCCTGTGCAGCGTCGGCCGCGGGGTCGCTGCTCTTGTACGCCGCCGTCGTGGCCTTCGCCTTCGTCGTCGCTGCGGGAGTCGTGGAGGTAAACCCCGAGGTGCTCATCGGCGGGGTGGGGATGCTATTCACCGCGGAGCAGGACTCGGCGGGGATGGTCGGAGAGGGCTGCCGTGGTACTACGGGGTTGGCCGTCGAGCCCGTCGGGGCCTTCGCCTTTGAGGTCGAGGGACGGCCAAGGCTCGTGGACTTTCCCTCGGACGCCCACATGGAGCTCGACAGGCCGTTTCTCTGCTGGCGCATCATTATGGCGGCTGGGAAGCTGTGTCCTTGGCTAGCAGCCCGATCCACCTTTAGATATCCTATTTCGAAGTCGGCGGCCCGCTCGGGTCTGCTTCGAGTGCAGAGTGTAGCCTCGTGAGGTCGTTCCGTTCGTCGTCAGGAAGCTGTCGATTGCGGTCTGTCGAGACCTTTCGTTTGTTCGGTTCGTTGTCGGGCCTACCCCTACAATCTGCTGCAGCAATGTCGAAAAATGAATGTGATGATGTTTTCGTACAAAACGGGATACAAAGAATAGAATGCAAGCTCCCTTGCCACCAGTCCCAGTCCTTTGTTGACCCAATTGCTCGGCCGGCGAAACGCTTCAAGGAGTAGTTGTGGAGTGGTGAGGGTGGGGGCTGATGCCATCCACCGCCTTGCACCGAGGTCTTCAGCGTTTGTTGGAAGGCCCCGCCAGGAAACAGCCTGGTGGGTGCTGGCTGCGCCTTGTTTCCGTGTGCCAGGGCAGCGTCCGTGTGGCCCGGGGCCTGCCGCGGGGTGATGCAGGTCTAGGGCAGTTTAGCGCCCGCTGGCAGAAGGGGGCCCCCCAAGACATGACCCATGCTTGGCCATGGCCAGAACACATCAATCACAGCCTCACAACGACAACTTCAAATGACTGCCTGAACAACCTTCGTGCTGTATTGACTGTGTGTAGAAATCGTACTTGTACGTATTTCTAGGATATACAAACTCAAACTCGACAATGCCCCATCTGCAGCGCAAAATTCCTCCAACGCCTGTCGCCGTGTCACTGTGTCACTCATCCAAGAACGCCTCCATAGCCAGCCCTCTGGCCTTTTAAACCTTCTTCGTCGCCTTCGCCGTACCAATGTGGGTATTATGAACCTGCGTCTGGTTAGTCTCGTGTTCTTCTGAAGATGGTTCTGCATCCCGCTTACCTTCGTAGCAAATCTCAAACTCGTCAACGTCTCCTTGAGGTGAGTCTCCAAGGGACTAACCATCACAAACATGAGCGTCTTGCTGTTGCCCCCGAGGGAGTACTGCAGCAAGTGCGTCAGCTTGGAGTTGCGGTACGGAATGTGTCCGCTCCCCCTGCCGAGCGCTTCAATAACATCACCAAGGCATGACAAGGACTTGTTGATGTTCTGTGTCTCCTTCATCCTGTCGCCTTCGACCTGCGAGTGCTTCAGACGCTCCGAACCAGCCAGGTCCACCAAGTTGAGAGTGCCCTCGCAACGCTCTCCCGTTGCCGAGTTGAAGCCCACCAGCTTGAGGATAAAGACACTGTGCGAACGGGACGACCGCTCGTTAGCCTTGGTTGCCGCCACCGACCGGTTCTTCTGGGCCTCGTCGAGCATCATCTCAACCGTGTCCGCAGAGTCCAGCGACACCGACTTGCAGTTGACGACCGTCGTCTGCTTGCGCACGTCGTCGTGGCGGATCTCGAGCTTGCGCCCCTTGCCCTCAGTGAGCAAGTCGTTGAGCTCTTCGTTGTACACCTCAATGAAGGATCCCTCCATCTTGTATGTCCACGACTTCTCCTTGAGCTTGTTGACCGTGTCGTAGATCATGTGTGTCGCGCGAGGAATCATACCGTCTTGAGACGACATGGTGTGGGTCTTTCCGGAACCTGTTTGACCGTAGCAGAAGATGCACACGTTGTATCCGTCGAGCGCGCTCTGCACCAGTTGAGAAATCTCGTCAAACACGTCCTGGTTCTGCGCCTTGGGGTCAAAGACGCGGTCGAACTCAAAGTTGTAGTTCTTTCTGGTAGCCTTGCCGGTAATGCTGTTCATCTCCTCGGGTCCCGCGAGGGCGATCTCGGCCGAGGTCTTGTCGTCGGGGTACGCAACCTGCGCCGGCGCACCCTCCGCAGCGCTGAGAACTGGGCGGACTCTGCACATAACACGGATGTTGCCCTTGAGCTCCTGGTACTTGTTGAAGAGGATGCGGCGCTCCGTCTCCTCCTTAATGAGCTTCTCCTTGGCAAACTCCGCTTGCTCAAGAGCCTCCTGCAGCCTCGCCTCCATTTGCGTGTAAGAGTCGGATTGCGCCTTGCTGTCAGACTGGAGGTAGTCGACTTGTCCGGTGAGGGAGTTGATTCTGCCCTGAAGTTGGTGAGTAGAGGACGAGAGCTCGGTGATGGTGGCCTCGAGCCCCTTCTTCAAGCTCTGCTCGCGGTCCAGGTCGCCCTTTAGCCCCTCAATCACAGCTCGCATCTCTGACACCTCGCGGTCCTTCTTCTGCAGCTTGAGGTGGAGGTCCTGCTGTTCGTTTCCGAGTCTCATGCGAAGGTGCTCAATCTCCTTGCCCTGCTTGGCCCGCTCATCCTCAATCATGGCCTTGTAATGTCGCTCCAAGGCCGCCAACGCCTCACTCTGGCTCTTCTCCTGTCGTGCAACCTCATCTCTCAATTCACGTCGGAGCTGCTCCACCTCATGGCGGCGCTTGCGAGCCTCATCCTCGAGCTCATACTTGTGGCTGCGCTTCTCAGTCTCTGATTCAATCGTCAATTTAGAAACCTGCTCCCGCATGCTGTTAAGCTCCGAGTGCAGGCTCTCATTTCGATCTGCGAACTTGTCTCGCTCGGTTTCCAGCTCGGATACTGCGACCGTCAGCCAACTTTCATCTCATCTCTCATCGATCGACTCACTTCTCTTCTTGTACATCTCAACTCTCTCATCCATCAACTCCTTGTCGGAAATCATGCTGTTCATCGAGTCCTGCACCTTCTTAAACTGAGAGTCTAGCTCTCCCAAGCGTCCCTCGACATCCCATGCTGCGAATTGAGTTGTGTTAGAATCTTTGGTCAAGAACATGAGTTTACTAGGGGAGGGGCATCTGGCGGGGGATCTGGATTCTTTGATGGTGGACATAATCGCCTCTTCGAATACTTTCATGTCGGCTCTAACGCGCTTAGAGTCTGGCGAAGGCGTGGCGGGGTCAGTCATGCGACTGGCGTGCCTCTTCTTCGGCGACAGGTCTGGCGGTTTCATGGCGAGCTTGCGAGGGGAGCGCATGGTGACGTTGTCCATTTGCGCGGCGCCGCTCGCAGTTGTTGTCGCGGAGCTGACGCTGTTTTCTTGGCTGAAAACCACTTGATCTTCATCTTGGGCAGAATCCGAGCTGGTGTCGTCCTTAATGGACAGTGCACCGAACCGGCTGGTGAGAGATACTTCTCTGCGTGACGGGTGGTTCATCTGGGGTGCTGGAATGGCATGTCTTGACGTGTTGTGCGGAAATTCAAAATTGCGTTGAAAGTTCAGTTGACGAAATTGACTGGTCGTACCATGCTGTTGTGCCATTGGTCCTTCACACTCATCCTCAATTCGATTGCCGATAGCTGTGCGAGGTCTTGCGGTGTTTGCGTTTCGGGCGCGCGGATGTCCGGAGACCGACTGTGCGTGAACCGACCGGCTATTGCCCAACGACGACTGTGAGCGTTCATGGCGCTGTCTGGTGCCGGGGCCGACGCTGGCGGAAAAGTTGCTGTTTTGGCCGTATCGTGAAGTCGTCGACGAGGTCGAGTTGTGACGCGCGAGGGCGTTGCTGGCGGGGTTTCTGAACTGCTAACGAGTCAGCATAGGCACAGGTCGGTTTTGTGACGAGCAGCCTGTGGTACAGAAAGCATGTCATCCCTGTCCCCGATGTCGTCTGTGATGTCCGTGATGCACGCCTCAGTAGTCGCCTGGTGCACCTCTGCATCAACCAACAGACGAACGCCCCGGGAGCTGCCGTTGTCGCTCTGGCTGCCGAGACATAGCTGGAAGCGGCCAGAGGTGGTGCGGAAGTAGGTCGGGCCAGGACCAGGTGGCAGCGGTTGAAATGGCTGAAGCTGTCGTCGAGAGTCGAGGCGGATCATGGTGAGCTGTCTCTCTTGGTGCAGGCCTGGATGATGGACGTCGGTGTGGTCCCAGTGCAGCGACAGGGCAAACAGCAATCCCGGCAGGGTAGACAACCGCGGGGCGACGCAGATGATGGTACGCAGGGCTCGTCGAGAGGCACGGTAAAGATGGACACAGATCCAGTGAGCAATGCGGAGGACGTCGACGTCGACGCTGGTTGCACACAGCTCCATCGCGACGTCCGAGCCGGCTCGGGGGGGATCATGTAAAGGACATTCGAAGGTTGACGAGGGTTCGCAGGGAGTAGGAGTAGCAAAGAGGGGGGAGGGGGGAAGACTTGAGCAAGGTGGGTTTGAAGGTTGGTTGGGAATGGGGGCGGGACAAGACGTGGACTTGGACGGGACGGGAGGGCAGAAAAAAGAAAAAAAAGAGAGAATGGACCCATTTCACTCCTGCGAGTGACGAGTCCAATCAATCGAGTGGTGTCACAATGTGCGTGCACCTGTGATGGTGGTGGTGGTGACTTACCGATGCGAGAGTCTGACCCCTCACCGAACCCGCTCTCGTGAGGCCAGAAGCACCAGCACCAGCAGCATTGTGGCCAGCCGCTGCTGCCGTTGAAGGGTGTGTTGAGTGTGCGGCGTCTCTGCCGGGGTATTCGCCAGCGCGCTGTGCGAGGGTCTTGCCGCGCTTCGGGTCCGAAATCTGGGCTGCAGCAAAAGAGCGGTCAGCGGGCTTTGATACACTTCGCTGGCAAGCACCTGCAGCACTGGAACAGCTGGAACAGGAAAATACCCACCTGGCTGCGGGACGTGTCGCTTGAGGTCGACCAACGAGCCAACCTTGGCCGATGATGGCGGTGGAATCATGCTGCTATTGTTGTTCATCGTCCGACTGTTGTTTTGCGCATCGCTCATCTCTGAAAGGCCGCCTGGATGGATACTCGACGAGTGCGACATGCTCGTCCCCGGTCGCGGCAGCGCGCTGGGGGGTCGTATGACGGACGTTCGGAACTGGTGCTGCTGCATTGCCATCGGGAGTCAGCCAATTTTGTTTTTCCTGTCGTGAATGTCATCGTAGGAGGCGCAAAACCCACCGTATTCTCCGAGGAGTCCATGTTGACTGGCGGTGGTGGTGTTGTCGTCGATGCGGCGGCGGGGCTTGTTGACAGACTCGACTAGGACGATTAATGTGCGATAGGTACTGTGGGCGATCAGCCGCTGCTGGCGGTGGGAGACGGCGACAACGTCTTCTTCGTTCGTTCGTTATTGTTGTAGAGTTGAAGCTGCAAACATGCGAAATGGCAAATACAAATCGCGAAAAGTCCACAGCTATGATTGAATATGGGGAGGGGTGTGGATTTGAGTGCACGAGCTCGAGGTGCCAATCTGCTGTCTTTTTGCTGTGACGGCTTGTTTGCGCTTCCCGATTGGGGATTGTGGAGGCCCTCACAGGGGGCCGCCTGTTTACACTGGATTGTGACTGTCGTTGCCGGGGCGACGGGGTTGTGGAAGTTGTGCACCTTATATAAGCTACATGCCTCACCTGATGCCTTACCTAAGCCATTCTTACCCAGCCACCCAGGAACACCTTTGCAGGACAGCCGCTTAGGTAAGGGACGCCGGAGCCACTCGCTGACTGAAGCTTCCTGTGCCTGCCTAAGGCCGACACCCGTCCCGACTCAAAAGTTAGGCCAGAATTTCTACCGTCACAAAGCGGGGCATCTCTCCAGATACGGAAAGCGGTCGCCAGAGCGGTCAGACCAGCACCAGCTTTCTTGCGCTGCCAAATGCCCAGCGCAGACAAGGTCGCAGTGTGGCCTTTTCACATGTCACGAAGACCAGCCTGTCGCACCATGACGTTGGAAAGCTCATCCGCCAGCTCCCGCCAGAAACTTGTGTTTTGATGCCCCCCCACCGACGACGAGGAATCTGCCCGATCAAGCAGGACACGAAGGCTGCCGTGCAGAGGCACGCGTATCACTGCTGTTGTTCTGTCGACGCCGTTTTCTGCCCATCCTCTCTCGCAAGGCTATCCTTCATTGCTAGCCATCAATCCCGATATTGACGAAGCTCGACTCGGACCGCGACTCCCCCTCCCTCGGCAGCGCATCCCTTCACGAATCGCATTGCAACGGAGCCACATGCCGCCGTGATCTACACCCCGAACCTCCCGCTTCCGGCCTCCTGCTCCGACTTACACAATCCTCGACCACATATCCCAAACCACAAACGCAGCCATGGAGAAGTTCAGCCAGTTCCGCGATAAAGGTTAGCACCTCCACGCATCCTCGCGACCATGTTTTTCGCCGTCGCTAACACACACCCAACTCAGGCTCCGGCATCTCGCCCTTCATCCCCGTCAAGACGCCGCTCTCCGCGCTCTCCTCCGTCTTCCACGCCTTCCTCTTCCTCATCCGCCTCCCGTTCTTCATCACCTACGTCGCGACCTACTTCCTCGTCCTCCACCACCTGCCCTTCCTGCCCGTCGCCGCCCGCAAGATCCTCCTCTGGGGCATGATGGGCATCCCGGGCATCTGGTGGGTCGACCTCCAGCTCGACGGCGTCCGCCGCGGCACCCTCGCCGAGCAGCCCCCGCAGCGCTTCCCCCACCCGGGCTCCGTCATCGCCGCAAACTTCACCTCCCCCATCGACGCAATCTACCTCGCCGCCATCTTCGACCCCATCTTCACCGTCTCCTACCCCAACACCCGCTCCGTCGAACGCATCTCCCTCCTCCGCGCCGTCCTCTACGCCCTCTCCCCCGTCCGCTTCGCCCCTCGCCAGGGCGCAAAGCTCACCGACCTCGCCGCCCTCCTCCAGCGCTACCCCGACCGCGTCGTCGCCGTCTTCCCCGAGGCCACCACCACAAACGGCAAGGGCGTCCTCCCCTTCACCCCGTCCCTCCTGGCCGCAAAGCCCGACGTTCACATCTTCCCCGTCAGCATCCGCTACACCCCCGCCGACGTCACCACCCCCGTCCCCGGCCGCTGGTTCAAGTTCCTCTGGGATCTTCTTTCTCGCCCGACCACCTGCATCCGCGTCCGCGTCGCCGAGAGCATCCTCAACTCCTCCGCCGCCCAGACCAACGGCGTGTCATCCTCCCACGACACCGGCTCCTCCGCGCAGCGACGTATGGGCGGCGAGCCTACGGGGCTTTCCGCCGAGGAGCAGCGTGTGCTCGACAAGGTCGCCGAGGCTCTGGCCAGACTGTGCCGGAACAAACGTGTGGGCCTGACGTTGAGAGACAAGGCCGCCTTCGTCGAAGCATGGAGCGGAAGGAAAAAGTGAAATCCCCCCGTCACCGCAGTGAGCCCAATTACAACACACAAAAAAGGATGAGCAGGAAAGGCGGCCAGCAGTGATTTAATGACAACTTGTTCGGGTATTTGCATAGCTAGGAGCCGGGGCTGCCTTGAACGCGCCATGTTTCGAAACCAACAACGCACTGGGAGGGGGAAGAGATGAAGAAAAGCAGGTCATGAGCGGGCGCCCCATCTTCTGACAGACGCGCCCCGCTGTGTAATGTGTACGTTTGTACGTTTTTGTTGGCGAGCTTACATATACCACGATTCCAATTCTTGTTTTTGAGCGCGCGGAAGTTTGCTCTACACCCCACACCATATACACACTTCAGTGATGTACAACCACCAGAGACGAACCGTAAACAAAACTCCGATTTTGGACTACCTTTTCCGAAGCCGTACAAGTAAGATGGTATAACAAAGCGTAAATCTCTAGTGGTGGAAGACCGCCCCATTTGCTCCCCCCTGAACCAGACCCGTTCACTTCCCCCTCTCTCTCTTCTTCTTTACTGCAGCTTCCCATCCGTAACGCAGCCCGAGGACGCGTCGCTCACGAGCAAAGAGTACTTCTTCAGCGTGCCCTTGCTGTACTTCAGCGGCGGCGCCTTCCACTCCGCCCGTCTCCTCGCCATCTCCTCCTCGGACACATTCGTGTCGATCACGCGCGACTCCGCATCAATCGTAATCACATCCCCGTCCTGCACCAGCCCAATCGGCCCGCCCTCCATGGCCTCCGGCACAATGTGCCCGATCAGGAAGCCGTGCGAGCCGCCGGAGAAGCGGCCGTCCGTCAGCAGCGCGACGTCCTTGCCCAGCCCGGCGCCCATGATGGCGGAACTGGGCTTCAGCATCTCCGGCATGCCGGGGCCGCCCTTGGGGCCCTCGTAGCGGATGATCACGACCGTCTTCTCGCCCTTCTTGATCTCGTTGCGCTCCAGCGAGGCGATGAAGTCGTCCTCGTCGTCGAACACGCGCGCCTTGCCCTCGAAGCGCAGGCCCTCCTTACCCGTGATCTTGCCGACGGAGCCGCCGGGTGCGAGCTGCCCGCGCAGGATCTGGATGTGGCCCGTGGGCTTGATCGGGTTGCTGAAGGGCCGGATGATCTGCTGACTGTCCGGGAAGCCCTTGACGTTCTCGACGTTCTCCTTCATCGTCTTGCCGGTGACGGTGATGCCCGAGCCGTCGATCAGGCCCTCCTTCAGGAGGAACTGGAGGAGTCCCGGTGTGCCGCCGATGTCGTGCATGTCGGCCATGACGTACTTGCCCGAGGGCTTGAGGTCGGCGAGGAAGGGGGTGCGGTCGGAGACGGCCTGGAAGTCGTCCACGGTAAGCTTGATGCCGACGGAGTCAGCAATAGCAAGCAGATGCAGAACGGCGTTGGTGCTGCCACCAAGAATGTTGACGACGACCATGGCGTTCTCGAAGGCCTGGCGGGTCATGATGTCGCGGGGGCGGATGTCCTCCTTGAGGATATTGCGGACGGCGGCGCCAATGGTCTCGCACTCGGCCTTCTTGGCGGGGTGCTCGGCGGGGCTGCTCGACGAGCCGGGCATGGTCAGGCCGAGGGTCTCGATGGCGGTGGCCATGGTGTTTGCGGTGTACATGCCGCCGCAGGCGCCGCTGCCGGGGCACGCGTTGCGGATGATGTCGAAGCGCTGCTCCTCTGTGATCTCGCCGGTGATGTACTGGCCGTAGGCCTGGAAGGCGGAGACGATGTCGATGGACTCGCCGGCCTTGCTGCAGCCGGGCTGGATGGTGCCGCCGTAGACCATGATGGAGGGGCGGTTGACGCGGCCCATGGCGATGGCGACGCCGGGCATGTTCTTGTCGCAGCCGGGGAGGGAGATGTTGCCGTCGTACCACTGGCCGTTCATGACCGTCTCGATGGAGTCGGCGATGATCTCGCGCGACTGCAGCGAGTAGCGCATGCCCTTGGTGCCCATGGAGATGCCGTCCGAGACGCCGATGGTGTTGAACTGGTAGGGGATCAGGCCGGCCTTGCGGACGGAGTCGCGGACGAGGTTGGACAGGTCGAGCAGGTGCATGTTGCAGGGGTTGCCCTCATACCAGACGGAGGAGATTCCGACCTGGGCCTTGTTCATGTCGTCCTCCGTAAGGCCCGTGGCGTAGAGCATGGCCTGGGAGGCGCCCTGGGACTTGGGCTGGGTAATTGTCGCCGAGACCTTGTTCAGCTTGCTGTCGTCGGCGCGACGGGCGGCGGTGGTGGAGAGGAGGCGGCTGGTCCGGGGGGAGTCATTGTCAGCGATTGGGTCTTGTTACAGGGTCAATTGGGTAGCATACGCATGGCTGCTCGCGAACGAATGCCTCGTCGCAGCTCTGAGAGCTGTCGACTGGCGGGCGATGCACCGGGAGAGCATTGCGTCGAAAAGGGACCGCCGGCCCAATATTCAAGCGAATGCGGAGGAGGAGGGGCGGAGAGGGGGAAGAAAAGAGTCGTAAGTCGTGTCGATTGAAGTAAGTCAGGCCTCAATTCATTGCCCGTCCTCTCGACTCGGGATCTTTTTATGGTGGTGTGAGGGTGAGGAGGTGAGTCACGGAAAGGCAGGTGCGGTGTAGAGAAAGACCTGAGATCACAGGGACAGTCACAGGGACATGGCGCACACACGAAGTTGAAGATAGTTTGACCTAGGTCCATACCCGTAGGCCATGTCCCACCCCCCAGGAAATTTGGGGCGATGTCGGCTGCGTAAAATTTCTGGAGCTCCCCGCCGGCGCACTCCCCGCATTGAAATAGGAAATTGCTGATTGGCTGGCCGAGGTGGACACGGTGAGGCCCACTCCGAGGGGCCGGTGTAGGAGCTGAGGCGGTGGCCTGTCAAGGTGAGGAGGAAGGTGAGCAAGGTGAGCGACAGAGACAAGCATCAGCCAGCCCTGGAGACATAATGGCCGGTTCAGCCACACGTTTTCCTTTCACTTTTCTCATATTCACTCACAATAACTCAATCACATCAAGGCCACACCTGCTGTGCAATTCTCTCACGTCCAACTCTAGCTTCCACGTCTTATTTCCGCTAAAGCCCGCTACGCTTCCGGTTCCGGACCAGACCCTCTTTTCAGGCCGAATCCAAGTCCGCGATGTGGGTAATGGCTACCCGGCAACGCGCATACGGCCTCCATAATCCTCATAATCCGATCCCGTAATCGTTTCGTCGGGTGGGTATCCAGAGCATGACGTCTGTTTCAGAGCGTTCTCACAGACAGCGTGACAGCTCATTCAATGTGTGCTTCGCGGCTCTATGGCTTCGTCTTCTGCTCCTCCGCCGACCCCTCCTCCTTCTTGTCCTTCTCCTCCCTGCGCGTCAGGATCTCGTCAATCACGCCAGTCTCCTTGGCCTCCTCGGCGGTCAGGTACTTGTCGCGCTCCATCATGTCGTTGACCTCCTCCAGGTTGAACTTTTCGTGCCCAAAGGACTGGTTGATGTGACGCCTCATGATCTCGTTGATTTGTCTGCGGATGCGCTGGATCTGGTTCGCGTAGATGAGGATGTCTGACGCCTGGCCCTGGGTGCCGCCGAGGGGCTGGTGGATCATGACGGAGCTGTGAGGGAGGGCGTAGCGCTTGCCGGCCTCGCCTCCCGTCAGGAGCAGCGCAGCCATGGAAGACGCGGCGCCGAGGCATACTGTCGAGACAGGCGACTTGATGTATGTCATTGTATCGTAGATTGCAAGTCCTAAGTCCATCAGCCTTGTTTTCCCCGTCGGGGCTCGGCCATCTAACCTGACGAGACTGATCCTCCAGGCGAGTTGATGTACATCGTGATGGCCTTGTCTGGGCTATCAGACTCGAGCCACAGCAGCTGGGCAACTATTGATGCGGACACCGTGTCGTCGATCGCGCCATTAAGGCATACAATTCGTTCCTGCCCGCCGTCAGTCGCCGCTCGCCTCGGAGATTGCGGAATCGCTGGACCTGTAGAAGCTTGGAGAAGATGTCGTCTGCCTACTCCGTCAGCGTCGAACTTCAGTCGCGGGTGTTGCAGTACTGACATGTCCTCCAGCCGTTGGACTACTCGATTAGCCATCTCCCCAAATCCAACCATCAAGACCATGTGTTACGAACCGAGACCTCGGTGATGTACGGCAGGGGAATGTTTCCGGCCGGTGGAGAGCTTCCCATCATCGGGGGAACAGGAAAGTTGGTGAATGCCCTCGCATGTCGTCGCAGGGGCGCTGCGGCCCGCAGAGACCGAAAGAGAGTGCGCTGGCAGTTCATGTCGGCGCAAAGAGGTTTGCTGCAGACACTGAAAAGCAGGTGTTGAAGCTGAAGGAATGGAATGCGATGCGGCTGGCAGCGGCAAGTGGAGGTGACGTTTGTGCGCGCCCAGCGGTGCAGGCGGCGCGGCAGAAGCTTGCTGCTGTGACCCCCCTGCGGGGAACCCCCGAGCTCCGAGCTTCAACGCGCCTCTCGCCTAAAAAATGTCCCGAAGCGTGTAAAGCTGCCCGATTCCCCAAATCCTCAGACGTCATTGTCGCAATCGAGCAACGCAGCATCACCCTGCGCCAAATTCGACGGTTCCCAATGGCTTCCCGCCCAGTAGGGACAGGCGTCGCCATGAACCGTCGCCTCCTCTCCGCCCTCGGCAGTCGTCGAACTATCGCGAACTTCTCCCCCAAAGATCTGGAGCGAATCGCAACGAAGAGGAACGAATTGGCTGCCGACTTCGATCGCGGCCTGGGGGAAGATGGTGAAGGCAACAAGATCAGGCTTGACGCCGAGGAGAAAACGATCAGCACGTCGGTTGGCGAGCTGCCCATGTCACCCCTCATGGATCCAGACTTCGTAGAGACTACCAAGAGGTGGAGGCATCACAAGGGGAGGGCGAATAAAGGCGAAGTCAAGGACCTAAAGGAAAGAGCGAGGAGGAAACTTGAGGAAAATGCATATGGTCTGTTGTGCCCAGCTGGTTTGGGATTTTGTCACGAAGCTAACGAGGTTTTCCCAGCTCATGCATTGGCGTCTCCCGCCCGAACATGTCAAGTCTTCAAAAAACGTCTCCCCTCCTACTTCCACCAAAAGTTCAATGCCGTTCAAAACTCGGAAACCGGCAGGTTTTGGGCAATTCCGGAGGACATTGAGTCAGCGGCACCAGAGAACGTTGAGGGCAAAAAGGGGATCGATACAGCAGAGCAAGAGCCGGAAGCTGGGGGAAGAGCGGAAGAGCAGAAATCCATGATGGGGTCACCCTCGGGCTACGTTGTGGCCAGAAAACGGGTTCTCTACAACATGATGCAAAAGCCGGGCTCGGGTCCATATTCTGGAACCTCCAAGGCTGTCTTCGCCAGGCGGGAGAACTTGAAAACCCAAAGGAGCCAGATCGTATGGCGCCAAGACATGGACGAGTTCGTGCTGGAGAATCTGAGGCGTCAAGCGGTCAATACGATCTTGTATTACCTGCGGCTGTCGAAAGACGCTGACCGTGGGTATCTGAGGCCATGTAGCTTCCGGGACGTCCACGAAATGCAGAAGCGTGGGTGTCTGCTGTGGATGCCACCAAACGAAGACGGCCTGGAGTCTTTGGAGCAATTTGCTACTTTTGACGTCCCGGACGTCAAGTGGGAGAAGAAGCTGGCCGTCCATGACCTCAACCAACTGCTGGGACAAGAACACATGGCGACTTTAAGGCAGTATTCCTTGTTCAAGGACAACTCGCTGATCCTGTTGGGCAAGCGACGGTCAATAGCTCTGCAGCTTGTGCTCTGGAAGCTACAGGGATATTTGGCAGAATTCCCTCAAGATTTCTGGGAAACTCCTTCGAAGACACGGCTGTCCAAAGAGGCTGGTCCAGCAACAGCAAAGAACGAGGGGCTAATGAAGAAAAGTCGAGATGGCAGGGGTTTCTCGCGAAGAGATGCGCCGGGAGGGAAGCCATCAGCAGGAGACCACTCCGAAGGACGAGGAAAGAGACCGCAAGCTGAAAGGGGTCATCTCAGAAGAGGCCCGTTGGATGGGAACGCCCCAAGACGCGGCATGTGTACACGAAGCACGGATTCCGCGGCAGAGACTAAAGAGAGCCAGCCCTCGAAGGAGAAATCGAAGAAAGGCTCGAAAAACAAAGCCGCCGTGTCTAAAAAGGACAAAGCCAAAGGGCGCGATCCCACAGAGGACGAACCGAAGAAAGTCTCAAAAAGAAACCCCAAGGGTGTCGATTTATCTAAATTGGACGAAGCTGATAGGGAAGCGATAAACGCAATTCTCGAAAAGAAACACCAGCGAGCACGGGAAGCGACGGAGGAATTAGCTACACACAAGAGGCTGCACAGAGATATTGAGAGGGGCAGGTGGTCCGATGAATGAGCATATTCAAGTTGGGGATGACAAGAAGTTCACAACACGCACGAATACATTTGGCCTGACCGCCCAACATTCCCATCTCACCTCTCTAAGCATCTCTGCGTCATTTTGGGAAGACGCGAACCCAGTCAGGGGAGGTCATGTTCTACAGTGTGCTTTGATAGAGCCCACTGCTTCCACGACCACATGCGAGCTGGAAATTGTTTCGAGACTAACTTGAAGGAAAGGTAAGCGTGATCACAGGTTTGCGGATGTCTACGAAAAGCTTCCCACGACAGTAACATTGCGGGCATCCGGCCCAAGACGCAGCGTAACCTCCTCTCCCTTGAACTCCGTCGCCGCACCACCAACCGTAACATTCTTCAGCTGACGACCCTCCGGCACCCTCATCTTGACTCTCACCTCCGTCGGGGGCGCCTTATCAAAGCCCAAGGTCGTCGTGACAGTGCTCGCCTTCTCGTCCAGCTGCATATCCAGATCGACGAGTCCCCATTTCGTCGGGGCCCTCTGCACCGCGACTTTGCCCTCACTGAGCCACTTCCTCGGCACGCCCCGTCCAACCAACAAGGCGTCGTCGTCCGGGTGGTCCAGCAGCAGCGCGGCTTTCAGCAGGATGGGGATGGTGAACTCGGAGGGCTGGCAGTACGTGCTCGAACCGCCCCCGGTGCCGGCGACCTCGGCGGCGAGCCACAAGCCGCGGTTGTGCACGTGGTATCGGTGGGTGTACAGGAACAGCACGAACTCGTCGATGCGGTCCTGGAGCAGGAGGCTCAACGCGTACCCGTACGAGATGAAGCCCAGAATGTCGCGCGTATCGGACTTCAAGGGCGTCACGTTCGCCACGACACCCAGACTCGTGATGCCGTACGCCCGCATCGAGTCGATCACCATGTCCGTCTGGTTCGGCGACAGAACAGACGCCTGCAGCAGCTCCGAGTACACACGGTGAGGCCACCACTGCGACGACGCGTCCCCCTTCTCCGCCAGGTCCTCCAGCACATGCGTCGTCTCGTTCGGGAGCACAGGGACATACGGCGGGGTGAAATTGCGCTGAATGGACTTGTCCAGCGTTATTGTCGTCTGATTGACCAGCTTATCCGCGCGCTCGTTCCAGTCCTTGGCCTGCTCCGCGAACGCCTCAATCTTGCTCAGATCCCGCAACCCGCGCGCGGCAAAGGCAGCATTGTTCCAATACGGCTTCTCAAACCGCCACGCGTCGCTCCGCAGCGCCGCATCGGACTCGCTCCAGCCTGAGATGAGGCCGTAGTACGGGTCCGTCGCCGGCAGCTTCAGGTTCTCGTCCTGGCGCGTCGTGAGCATGCCCACCCACGCGAGGATTTTGGCCTTGTACTTGTCCACGAAGGCCGCGTCGCCGGTGTACTGCACGTAGCGCGCGATCAGAGACAGCGACAGGCCGAACTGCGGCACCGCGGGCCCGCGCATCTTGATCGCGCCGTCGTCGTAGACGTACCAGTCCATGTAGTTCTCCAGGACGGCCTTGGCCTGCTCGAAGCGGCCCCACGCGAGGTTCGCCGTGAGCGAGCTGGTCAGGATGTCCTGGAAGCCGTCGTACTCCGAGCCGCCGTAGTCGCGCTCGAAGGCGCCGTAGCGCGGGGACACGCCGCCACCGCGGTTGACGAGCTCCGCTGCGAAGGCGTGCTTGCCCATATCTGCCCAGGTTTCGTCGGGCAGCGTGAGGGAGAGGCCGTCTTTCACGTGGGAGGTCCAGTAGTCCGTGAAGCGGATGAGCGCCGGGTAGAAGTCGTTGGCGGTGGGGTGTGCCTTCAGGGGCAGGAATTGCTTGTAGTCCAGGGCAAACTTGTGGGCGCGGACGACGCCGCCTTTGATGTACGTCATGGAGAACCAGACATGGACGATCTCCGGATCAGGCGAGTCGACGTCGGCGAAGGCGGTGATGTCGACCCAGTCCGTCGCGTCGTTGAGCCCGCGGTAGATCTTGCGGCACGCGGGCATCCAGCCGCTGAGGAGCCCGTCAAAGCTGTAGTTAGAGTGCGTGCCATCCGCGGCCTCGAGCAGGTCGTTCCACGGGGCGTAGTTCTTCGTCGTGGACTGCCAGTCCAGCGCCATGGTGTCGTTCGCCTGGACGTTGCCGAGGTACGTATCCCACGGCAGGAAGGACAGGTCGATGACGTCGCGGACATGCGTCTCGACAGGCTCGCCGTCCTTGAGGAGGCGCTCCGCCAGCACGTCGTTCTGCTTGAGATTCACATCGTTGGCGGGGTCGAGACCAAAGTACGCGTCAACGGTCCGGTTGAGCGAGACGGCCTCGTCGCTTGAGGCCTCGACGTATCGCTTGATCTCGCGGCGTGTTCCGGAAGCTGAGACCAGGACGAGAGGGCCGTCGAACCGCGTGAGGTCTTCGTAGGCCGTCCATGTCTCGCTGTTGTAAGTGAAGGTGTCGATGGCGGTGAGACCATCGGCCGTCTTCTCCTGGCGCGGGTTCAGATGGTCCAGGGTGGGTGCGCTGAAAGGCTCAAAAGAGTCATGTCTGGCTGGTTGTGGCACCTCATGGTAAGACTTGGGGTGCTTGAGGTCGCCTCTGCCAGCCAGAGCTGTGATAACGAACGAAGAAAAAACGATTGACTTTAGAAAGGAGTGTCGAGGCATATTGGTACCTGTGCCTGTCAGGACTTGAAGAGGGCCGAAGTGTCGATACTACTTAGGAAACACCATTTACCCAAGGAAATCATCGCTTCATGTAATTTTTGGACCTTTCACAGTGAGATGAAGGGGCGACGATAGTTCATTGGTGTCTGGCCATGTGCGCGTTGGACAGGGGTGTACCTGAGTCGAGTCATTACACTAAAGAAGGTTAATTGATTGTTTGTAATTGGGCGGAAAAGCTTTGTTCACTTTGCTCCAGCAATGAAGGTACCAAGACCCTACAATCGATGAAGTTGAATGGCGAGAGAATGAATTCGGTAAGGTGGTATCGGCTTCGGCATCCGGGGCGACCAAGAAGCTCTCGCGCGCGCTTGGCCGTCCGCGCCGGTTTCAAAAGCTGCGCTTCACAACGACCTCGCTTGAGAACTCTCTTTGGGGGCTAACTACTAGATTCAGTATTCGGTTATCTCGGCAAAGGTCTTAACTTACAGAGAAATTGCAACTACCCCTGAAAGGCAGACAAGCCGTATCCAGTTATCCGGTTGTTCCGGCCGGATAAGAAACCAACAAGAAACACATGCACTTTTGACGGGCATACCGTGTAGCCGTGAACTTGGCGGCTCACGAAAGGACTATTGAAGGCTGAATTCGCGGCGACTATATTCAACGGCATGGTGCTCCGAGTTCTGATCGTAACAGTGTTTTCGAATTAGGCATTGCAAACATATTTCATCAAATTGAACGTCCATCCTTTGTGCTAGTTGCCTAATCTGAAAAGGATTCTGCCTTTTTATGATATCTGATGGATTAGAAGGTTGTTTTCTTAAATAACATGTCATCGGTGTCTTTTCTAACTTCCATACGAAACAGTGAGCCACTTTGTTTTCAGAAACCCAGCACAAGATATCAGAAATGAGGCAAATTTGTCATCAAAAAGAACACCAATGTCAGAGTTATGAGGACCAGGTTTCTAACTGTTTGTCTAAATATGACACACTTGTATCCTATGAACCCTTTTGTGGTGTTTGTCTCCGCTGTGTATGAGACGATTGGGGAATTTCCACAGTCGCAAGGCTACAAAACACCTGATCACAGAACCAATATAAGCATCAGGTGAACCTGCGAGATTCCCCACTGCGTATAGCTTATTGACTTTTGTGGATTCTAATTGGTGTTGTTGGTTCTGTTGGTCTTGTTGGACCCCTAGGAATCTTGCACATTACCCCGCTTGACCTCTCGCAATACCTGACTCCTCCCGCCCTCATCATACTTGGCGACCATCTTCAACATGAGATGGCACGCACCCACTTGTCACCATCCGGACGTACATGTCGCAGAGGATGGCATCCCAGTTTGCAGAGGATGCGGCAAGTCAGCACAAGAGATGCGACACCTTCGCGAGGATACGCACTCTTCATTGGAACCGCTGCCTCCAGACGAGCCGGAAAGACATCTCAATCTATGGTGGCCACCTTCGGTATCATATACGTCGAATGATGGCACAAAGTCCGATATTCCAGAAGCTTCAGTAGTGCCGCCAGTTTCTCCAGCAAGCCATGGAAATCAAATCTACGAGAGACCCTTAATGCCGAACGAGTTCCGACTCGCATGTATTTCTGCAATGCCTAGCAAATCCGATACCACATATCCAATTCACCTTTCATTCGAAGTTTTCGAGGACGACCATTATCCCGATTACGACACAGTCTCCTACGCCTGGGGCGGTGAAGACAACAATAGGGACCAGTAGGCATGCCTGATCAAACTCTGAGTCTCATACTGCGGGAATCAACTGACCTATTTGAACTCGCAGCAATTGTCTTATCTACATTGGCGACTACTGGGATATTTTGTACACAACCCGAAATTGCTGGGCTGTTCTGCGATACCTTCGTCCCCGGAGGGGCACAAGATTGGTCTGGCTAGACTTCATTTGCATCAACCAACCCGACATGAACGAGAAAACCCAGCAAATTCTGAAAATGGGTCATATATACTCCCATTGCAACCAAGTGTTCTTATGGCTCGGACAAGACGCTGTGTCTCATGACCAAGCCGGTCTACCGTCTCGCCGTCCTCTCGAATATCTTCAAGGCCTCCATCAGATTCTCTTGCGAAACTACTTTACTCGAGTGTGGGTCATTCAAGAGCTGGTTTTGTCACCTCGCATCAGCATGCCTTATGGTGGCAACGTTTTTGAGGTGTACCCTCAAAGCCTTGAGAACATGGCAGAAAACCTGACAACATCCCCGGCGCCATGGCTCAATCTTGCCACGCGAGGGTTATCACACAATCATTCTTGGACAGAGGTCATGAGGATGACCTCGCAGTCAAAATGTTCAGACGCTCGAGACAGTTTGTACGGTGTACTCGGGCTGTGGGCATCCGGCGGCAGTTTGCCCATCCCAAGTTACGCAATTTCCTACCAGCACATGATGATAGGCATGTTCGCCTGGCTTCTGATCCATGAGCACGATCTTAACGTTCTCCTTGCTGCAAAATGTATTTCCTTCGCAGAGTATCAAGACCCCTTACCGTCATGGATACCACCTTGGAGGACGCACAACTTTTGGCAGTGGTTCATCAACGTTTCTTCCAGGAATCAGGTCAAGCCCCCCGGTTTGACTTTCCCTGTCAAGTACATGACGTACAACAACGGGGAACTCGGCCCACCATACGGCCGACCCTGGCATCAGTCTCGGATCACAGTCGACCACAACACTGGCGCACTCTCGTTGGTCGCAATCAAGATACACGTCATGCAATTTGATTTGCAAAAGCGAGACACCGACCCCAGCGATGATGTGTGGTCATCACGGTGCTGTCTCCATGTCCAGACTTCCAAAAACATAGCCGGGATTGTCAAAGAGGGTGATGAAATATACCTTCTTAGTCCAGCTACTTCTGGGGGGCAAGACAAGCACGAACCACTAGTTTATCTCTTCTTACGGAAGGTTGCGAATCGAATGCACAAGCTTGTTCTGTGTGAGCCAACGGTTTACTTCAAACGTTGTCCGGTGTGGGAGTCGCTGGAAGAAACGCGAGTCGACCGGTCACTGGCGGTAGACGAGCTTCAAGAACTCTGGCATCGTCCAATGTACAAATTTGACGAAGACATGCACACTGGTGGATTCCTTGGTCGAGGTCTACAAAGAACGTTTCCAGGAAATGACGACACTCCGTTTCATGTCTTGCTGGCGGTCATCTTAAGCAGCAATGATGTCCAATGGCCGCTGGACAACAGCGTCTCACGCAGCTATGATGTCCAACGGCTGCTAGACAACGACGCCGCCCGGGAATTTGACGCCAAAATCAAGACGAACGAAAAATTGGTAAGACGTGGAAAAACGGTTTCCTATCTCACATTCAAATTCAGCAAATCTTACTGGGAAGATGTGGAAGCTCTTTACGTCATGGACAAATACCGGCCGCTTGATGAAGGAATACATTTCCAGTGCAACGACGATCCTCCCGAGAGTGAGGATTGGAACCCTATCTACGCCCACAGATGTTGGGATCTCCCTGAAAGATTTAGGCATAAGGAGGTGATGTACGTCGAATGTGAACTTCCCCACGTCCACGAACTTCTTCTCAGAATAGACCGCGAACTATGTATCACCAGTATCTGGAGGTCCATTGGTATTCGTAATCCCAAGGGATCCTGTGGGGAATTGCTCCATGCGAGGGCTGTTTATCCTGGCACGATGGATCCCGGAAATCTCAAGGCAAATGATGAACATACAAGACATCATAGCATTTTCCGCGTTGGTAATAGTGTTGTGGTGGGGTTAGAGTCGCGAATTCACATAATTTAATACGAGACGAGACCATGAAATACGGCTTTGCACCCTTAACACACAACCTGCCAAGTCAAAGGTAGGCTCAATGCGAAAACGAAGAGCTGCCACCTGAGCTGAAGTGAGCTTTCAGATTGCGACTCTCGAATTCTTTCGTATTTTACAGCACTACTGGCACGAACACGTTGAAATGTTGTGCAACTCGGTCTGATCCTGCCGTCCCATGACCATGTCATTCATGAATACATACAAAGTTCGTTGTTGGATCTCAAATCAATGTTATGTCCCACAAGGGTTTTCCGGTCCCTCGAGGCTAATTTGAACAGGAATGGATCGGCGAAGTAGCGGACACTGGTTCTGTTGAAGGTAGTAGTAGCATCGATGCTCCGACCGTTGCCCATTTCGAGAACCTCAGTATCGAGAGGAGATTGTAAGGGCTTTGATATGTCTACGCCAAACATTGACCAGCTCGTCGTGGTGTTTAGATGCTCCCAGGAAAAAGCAGCAGACTCAAATGTAGCAGAGAGACTTAGGCCGTAGGCATACTCGAATGAACATGAATGTTTCTTCCCTTTTAACTTTTCTTCTTCGCAGTTTGCCGCCTGGAGGCGTACCTTGTTGACTGCCGTATGACTCTCACGGGGGAGTATTCGACGGCCAGGATGGCCTGGGCTTCACAGAGTTTATTTGTTACCTAGTGGGTCAACTGCCTCAAAGTAGGCCCATAGACTTTCGTATCCTTAGCGTTAGAATCATCAGGGAGTCGTAGCTTTTGGAAGTATATCACAAGTCATATGTAGCTTCATTGACAAACATAGCGCAAATAGATGGAGAATACTTGAATTTCTTCAGTGTGGAAGCTGAGATATTGTATCTACAGCGTGGAAGGCAAGAAAGAAGTCAGAACTCGAAAGAAACAGGAGCTATCTTGGAACTGCGTCCACAAAGTCAATGTCTGCTTCTCATTATCACCATCTTGCTTCGTTTACTAATTTGGTCATCGTTGTTGTCGTCGTCACCGTCTTGGTCTGCTATGATAACTCGTAGCATCATCTCTACTATGGCTGTGATAGTCAATATCGTTATCATCATAATCAAAGATTTCATTGCCGTGGTCTTTTCCCTTGATTCGCTGTCCTCTTAGACATTGTTCCCCATCTCACCTGTACCACTTAGAGACAGCCAGATTATCAACATCAGCCCATCTCCATCCTGCTTTTTCATTCAAACCCAAATACCTGCACTTCGCCCTCCACATCAAGTACTCATCCAGTAGACCGCCGGTATGCGGCATCAAGTCTGTTCAACACCAGAACCACCACACTCATCACTCTTTGCGGACCTAAAAAGTACCCCAGAGAGCTTACAACCAACAATCCAACTTATACATCAGCGGACTTCAAACATCATCCGGCACACCAACACACCCTCCATCCCTCTACTTCACCTCAAAAACATCCCTTCCAAACTTCCAATCTCAACTGCTCAGCATTTCCAACCTCAATCACAACCACAATCACAAAACCCGCCCGCGCAACCGCGCAAAAACCAACTCACCGAAACCAACGAAACTGCAGCCCCCGAGAAAAGGCAACGAGGCAAACCACCCTCGTCCGCAGCCTCGTCACGCCTCAATGATCTGCACCGCGCCTCAACCCATACCACCCTACACAACCTCCCTCTCCTGCCTATCCGAGAGACGGCATGGCTCCCAACAGCAGGCAGTCATGCGAGATTTCACAACTCCAAGACAAGGGGGGACAACCACAGATGTTAATGAGCCTCAACCCATACCACTCCACACAACCTCCCTTCCCTCCTGCCTAATCAAGGAACATCAGAGTTCTCAACAGCAGGCATCCGTCCAGGACTTCACAACTCCGAGACAAGAACAACAACGGCAGATGCCAATGAGCCTCTAGACCCATAAGGCAACAGCGTGTATCAAGTTCGACCGTCCTCACCATTTCCAGCACTCCCTCCAGCCAACCTCAAACACCCCCACGAGATACACCCATCTTTCTTCATCTAATCACTCACCACCAAGCCCATCTAAGAACCTCCCCCACGACCTGCAACGGCGCCTCCGAAAGGACCCTCACGCTTACCTCACATACCCATCTGATGTAAGCCTCCTCTCCCTCCCCCAACCCCAAACCCTCTCCTCAGCCGCAGACAGAAAGCAACAGAGCCTCTCCCACCCACCGCCCCCGTCCATTCTTCCTCCTCCTACAACGTTCCATCCAACCAAATCTCACGCCATCCCCCGGAACCAATCCAAAAACACACAGAATTCCAACCAATCCAGCCCGCATCCGCCATCACCACCATCCATCTCATCCCATGAGGCATCCAAACCACCCGTGCCTGGCCTGGCCTGATCCGACCCGGCTTGGACTGCCCGCCACGCCCCAAACCCGCATCTTCGATCCTGTACTCCGCGGATGGCCCCTCCCCCCCTTTCTTGCTGTATATCATAAACCAGGCCGCGAACACGGCCACATCCATTGAAACCACACAATCAATCACGAAGGGGACCCTTTGCAAGGCCGCGAGGGGACAACAAACAATTATATCAATTCTCACAACCTACCTTTTCAAATGCTTCAGGCCGCATACAAACCGACCAGCCCAACCAACACCCCCAAGAAGAAGAACCACGGCGCCCCCTCCACGATACATCTTCCCTCCCTCTCCCTCCAAAAAGTGCCAGATTCCCCAGGCACACTCCCACCCCCATCTCTAATAGGCCCAAAAAGCCACTCTCACGAAGAGGGATAATCAACCTCTCGGGTGTGCTTACTCAAACAGATATCCCGTCAGCACATAGCACCTACATACCAAGCATACACAACATACCCGCGGCCCCGAGCCGGTTGGTCGGGGCGGCGCCATACTTACCTACCTAACCTCCCCTCCTCATCCTCAATGGCCCACGCTGCCCCTCCCGCCTACTCGAACTGCTCCTAACGCGCTGTACGGCGTATGCATCAAGCAGGCTGGCTCTGCGGCTGTATGAGGCAAGAACTGCACATTTCACATAGCACACATTCCCAGACATCAGCCCTTCCGTTCGGGCTGCGGCGCCAAAAGCGAAGAGGCACCACCACCACCCCTCCCTCCCCAAAAAGGGTTGGTTGCAGCCGGCGCTTGCTGCGCGGCCAATGAGCTCATCTGCGGGGCCCGGAGTGTCTCTGAGGAGGGGTGCTGGGTCTCTGCGAGTGAGTGCGTGTGTGAGTGGGTGAGCCCAGGACGGCGGGCAGTGGAATCATGGTGCCCAGTGTGATGTGATCGGAATCGCGGGGTCGTGTGTGTGTGTGTGTGTGCTCGCAATGCGAACCTGAGACCCTGCCTGACCGTCTGCTCACGAGGATATCACTCCATCGAGATGCGACCTGCGAAAAAAACCATGGCTCATCATGAGGCAACTGCGAAAAAAATCTCAATTGAACAACGCATGAAGTCGCATGGATGGAAGCTTGAGCGAAGCTCTACCATAGCCCCTCCGTCCAAGCTTGTCAGGAACGTTCACCGCCATGGACCTGGCAGCGATGTCCTAGCCAGGAAACGACCGCTACACATCGCAAAGTCTGGCACTAGCAAGAATGGCACTCCCAGAAAGGCCCATAGATAAAATGCCTCTGTGCTCTTCTGGAAGCTCTTTCCTTGGAGAGATCGTCGGCGCTGGCTTCCAAGATGCAGCGGCTTCACCCAGAGTTCCTGGATTCTGGGCGGAAAAGATGGGATGGCATCCATGCTCCCCCCCTCACGAACACTCGCTCTGGACCGGGCGGGAAACGGCGGCTTCGATTGGCGACGACGGCAGTTGGCGGAGTCCCCGCTCTGTGGTAAGAAACGGAAAAAAATCCCCATCCAACTGACCTGCATACCTTGCCGAATCTTTTCAGTGATAGGCTATCGACTGCCGTTTCCGCCGTGAATGTGAACGTGTGCTGGGAAGACCTGGTTTTGAGGTGCCAACTTTGAGTGGTTTTCTCTGATGATTTGCACGGGAGGGTTTTCCCTGGTGAATTCTGCGTCGGCACTTCTGAAGAAGGGATCACCTCTGAAGACGTGGTGCAGCCAAGTCACCTCTCGTCGTCCATGGCTTCACACTCGTTGGCTGCTCAGTTCTCACTCTCACTCACGCCGTTCACTCACAGCCCGTCTTACTGCTCACACTGAACAGACGGGTGAGCGACTGACCTGTGACAAGCGAGCAGCCTGCTGCATCTCAGACGGCCGATCGACACCCCCCGCACCAATCCGATCGAGCTGCAACCCCTACCAAGTACGGACGAAAAGTCCATGATCGACCGATAGCTGAGATACCGGCGGTGCTAAGGCAAAGGTGGGCAGAAGACAGCGTGGGATGGCCTTGCTGAGGCCTCGCAGGGCGATGCCTTAACAACAGCTGTTAAACCCGCGCGATTGCGGCGCCAGCCAGCTGATCATCCGCGGTGGAGAAAACGGACCTGACCCCGCTGGGCGCACGAGACAAGACGAGACGGGACGATTAGGTCGCCCTCGAACCATTGGCCCAGACGCCGCTGACCGCTAAAACGTGAAACCCCGTTGGCAGCCAAGCGCCAGTCAGAAACGGCGGCGACGGCGTCGTGAGGTGCTGCTGAGGGGTAACTTGTAAGCTTGCCCATGTACTTGGTGATAGCTCCGAGCTGATATGTCCTGGAAGAAGCTTCGTGACCGAGAGCTACTATCTGGTAAGCTTGCCTCAAGCCAGGATATCTCGGGTCGACATGATTCGAGCACTGTATCTTTCTATGCGGCAGCCGCTGAGAAAATCTCCCGTGGTCTAGGTCTCCATTCGCTGGGAGCTAGCTGCAGCTGAGCCTCTCTGACTGTTCGTCACGGCGTGCCATGTTTCGTCTGATTTGTTGGCGCGGGAGGCCGTCTTGTGTTCTGGTCCTGAATGGCGGGGTCTTCTGGCCCAATGGCAGCAGCATGCAGACCTCCCATCCCACACAACGGCGTGAGATATTTCACGTGGAGGAGACGGCGAGATGGGTGCCGGCTTTTTGCACATGTTGAAGCCCCGTCCACACAAATCTCTGGTGGGCGCTTGAGTTTGGGGGCTGTGATGATGATAGTTCGTACCTGCTTCCGATCTTCGTGTGGCCGCTGACACGCGACCTTGTGTGGTGACGGGCGATCCCATCACGAGTATGGGAGAATGGGATGGCATGCTGAGGCACATGTCCCGAGAGTCGAATGGCCCTGAAAGTCGGACGGTTTGTGATATTGTGTGATGGGGGATGCAGGAAGCCCGTCTGGGATTCTGAATGGTGTCATGCACGCACTCTGCCGTGGCCGCCGTCACTGGTCGACTGCGACCCTGAAAAAACCCATCTGTTGCTGCCTCTATTGCCGGCCGCCGTAGGCATTGGACGGCGGAGGGCGAATTCGGAGCTCTCGCAGGCATGCCGACGACGGATAACGGGACAATTCGAGCGACAGGAGTCAGACTCCACAGTCGGTGTCAAAGCAGGCGGCCTCCATTGGCCGCTGGCGAGATGCATCGGCCGCTTGCGAGTAAGGTAGATGCGTGCCCATTATTCCCCCTCGGGATGCACAGTAGAGGCAACACGAGTGGTGGATGCGAACCAAGCTTGACAACATGCAAGGCTCGAGAAGCGCATGGAAGCCTGTGATGAACGTCTCCGAGGCAATTCTTTGAGACAAGGCCGAGCAAAAGGGTGTGAAGGGGACTCAAGAGAGCAATCCTTCGTAGGGCTCTAGCCGATGACGCTCACGGCAGCCAGTTTCTCAGTCTGCGACAGTGACGTTGTTCTGGAGCGATGGGAGCGACTGGAGCAAGACAGACGATGCGATGGGCAGACAGGTTTGCGGTTCCTCTACCCCTTCTGGGCGCTGCAGGCTAACGAGGAGTGGGATGTTGTCCTTGGTTAGTCCGGAGAAGGTAAGGTGACGAAGGGCCGGCCAGGCCAGACCTGAATGGACAATGGAGGGCCATGTGTCGAACGGCCAGTGTTCTCATCCGAAGTGCTGCTGTAGGTAGTGTGGCATGGCATGGCATGGCATGGCATCTTGCGCGTTCCCGGCGGGAAAGGACAAATAATAGGCAATGGCAGCTGCTAAAGGCCAGCTACGGCTAGCCTCGTATGGCATATCGACCCGGGATAGCGCACCCATGACTTTGCTGGCGACGTTTCTTTGGCTGGTGGCAGCAGAGACTGATATCATTTGGGAGCCCAGGCCGGCCACAAACACGGGCTTGGTGGCCATCTTCGATGCCGGTAGCCATCGATGTCGTCGTCGGGCTTCGCCGTGGGTTCTTTCATTAATTTGGTCTTTCAGAAGGAGATGACAATGAGTTGGGCATCGAACGCCAAATGACCATCGTCATTTGTGCTGTCGAAAATGGGTTGGGTTGGGTCGACATGACTGATGGTTGGCGTGGTTGGGTTGTCACTTGGTGAGAATGTCTAGACTCCTTCCTTGGGTTAGCGAGACTGACAGACGGCAGACGGTGCTGTGGTGGTCTGGGTCAGACGGTGACATTTCCGACAGCTGCCACCGTAAACTCTGGCACTCCTGCCGAACCGGGAATGTCCTCGTAAGGCATGGACATCTCCCGAGCCTTACCTAAGCGAGGAAGTACGTATCTCTGGATGTACTGAAGGAGCAGGAGTCACAGCGACGGAAGACGGGGCTTCAGTGCCCGCCCGGCCCGCTTTTATCGCAAACGGTTGTCAAACAAGGTGTTCGTTCACCGCCAGATGTCCCCGGGCCTGCCTTGCTCTTGCAGTTGTCAGGGACTGCAGACAGAGCCCGGGCTGTGTTGGCTGCGTGTGTCATCAGCACCTCAGGGTACGGACTGTTTGAATACCTACAACTAAAGGTACGGAATACGCAAGTGAAGGCCGGAGAATGGGAGCAGGGCCCGTCTGGGCATTACCTCAGCAACGGCTGATGGATGCGTTTGAAATCATGTTTCCCGTGCTGCCAAATATGGCTTCCATGCTTCCTCGGGGGTAGCGATAACGTCCTGTCGACGATGACAGCGGCATGGTCAGCTAGAAATATCACCAGCCCAGAGACAGCACGGAGGAGGGTCAGACATTTGCTGATTCAACCAAATTTGCTTCCCGAATGCCTCCGACCTGATCGTCGCCCTCGCCGAAAGGAACACCGCCGCGCTTGTTCGTTGACACCTTCCAGCAAGCACTATGCATAGTCATGGTACCGCCGTACAAAGACGGCAGCAACTAAGCAACCAGCTAACGCTTGCTAACAAGGTGTCTGGTCACGTTAGACTCGGATGGAAGAGCGTGGCTAGGTACGCTCGGGAAACGGAGCGTTTTCGTCCCAGGTTGTTGCTTGAAAGCGCGGCCTGCACTGCAAAAAACGTTTCAGCGAGACCAGAGCCTGCCTCCTTTAGGGGTCTGAACGGTGCCACCTGTGTTGCTGGCGCTGTTGCCACTGAAGAAAAAAGGACGAACAGGAAGGAAGTACATTGACAACAGGTACTTGCCTGAGTTGAGCCAGCCCTCCCCGTGAAATCCTTGTAGACGGTACGTGGCGGTTGCCCCATTACCCCTCACGAGGCAAAGTATCCAGGACCTCGGCTTCGAGCCACCATCGGCCACCAATTGCTCCTGGCCACATTCAGGTCCTCCCTTCAGTGCAACTGTTTGCTCTGGGTTCATTGGCCATTGCCTCGATTTGCAGCGCAGCTTCTCGCGGGTACAACCACACAACCACATATCCTTCCAGAACCACAGCATTGCTTGCATTCGGGCTCCATTGGAACCAACGAAGACCATTATTCGCCCCTGGCTGGGGAAAAAAACTTCAAAAAAAAATTAAAAAAAAATTCGCTCTCGTTATTGTCATGCCTCGCGAAGTGGCCGAATCCCCGTTGGATCCGGCGGAGAAAAACGCAAGTGGAAGCAGAGATTGATCCATGTTGATTCATTCGGCATCATATTCGCCCCATAGGAGTCAATTCTCCCCGAGGCGCAGCTTCACAGTCGTCGCCCGCGTCGTCGTCGTTCTCGCCGTGACTCTTTGGCCCCGATACAGCTGCTCCGAGGGACCTGAACACATCCCGGTCATGCCCCCGCGGACACGAAGTTGTACACCTCGTACCGGAAAGGCCAGCAAAGGTACATTCATTGCCCGGACGTCGTCGCAAGCACCCCTTCACCGTATCCGCGACCGCCGCGAGGGATGGATGGGGAACTACGGCAGCCGGGCAGAGAAGCCCATGTGCCGTCCCTGTCGCTCATCGCCAGAAGCGTGTCTCTCCCACGCCGCCTTTTCCCAAGCAAGAGGATCACACGGGATACTTGACCAACAATCTCCCCGACAACGCCGGGTTTTGTCAGTGAAACTGAAGGCACGAGAGGCCCCCAGAAAAAAAGGGATCCCAAAGGACGCAAGTGACCCAGAAAGACCCCAGGTCTCAGGGGTCTCGCATACGTCAGTCGGGGCTCTCGCGGGCTTGCAGTTGGCTTGCTTTGCGCATCTTACCTCAGCTCCGCCAGGGTTCAGTCATCAAGCCATTCGCCGTCTGGGTCAAATCCATCCGCCCCGGCTGCAGCAAGCCACAGGCCGCACAGCAACCTGCTGTACTGCGCTCCTTTGGGCGATGGGCGGATGTATGTACCTCCCGGCATGGGTCGGTATGGGCAGAGCGCGCAGACGAGAGGACATGTCCGAGGCGGTGGAAGCGGAGAGAAGGGCACAGACGAGCGCCGTTGACGCCAGCGCGCGGGACGGAGACCGCGCAGGACGACGAGACCGATGTGATGTGCGACTGCGCGAGAACACTGCCATTGATAAGAATAGCAGGGACGTCGAACAGACCGGAGGCGCTGTCAGAATCGAAGGACAAAAAGTCCAGATGATGTCTGAGGTTTCTCACCACTAGACTGCCTGTGGTCATAGTAGCACCGACGGACGGCTTCCAACGACAGGCCAAGCAATCCATCTTGGACACAAACTCCACAGACTATAGACGCAGTGCCGCGAGTACAGTCCCCATTCGAGGTGGTTTTTAGAGTAGGTCAAGTACAGGCTAGGCTGAAGCTAAGGCTAAGGCTACCCGCTCGCCATCGCATCACGGCCATCAGCCCCTCCAGCCCCCTCTCTGAACGAGTCGACATCAAGACTTGGGGATCCCTATCTGGGCCCCCCGTCATCATCAGCCAAGGCCACGACCGTCTCACCAAGTTACAAGCCCCTCATCACTCCCGTTTGTACCGCCTCGCAGCGCCCATCAACGCCCATCAGCGTTTGTTTCGCCGCGACAGCCCTGGAGAGCAGCCCCAGATGGTTGACCACACCTCCTGAACAGGAAGGACTGGCAGCGAGATATCAATCAGTCGCCTCCCATTGTGTTGAGGCAGGGCAAAAAGAGTAGTGCTGTCCAGGTCAGTTAGTGGCTCGCCTTAGCTTGGGCACCAACCGTGTAGAAGTGAAGATGCTAACGGAGGTAAGGTACGTATACGGACACAGGCTACTGAGAAGGAGGGCGACAGACAGGCGTTCCACCGATTGCCCATCATCCGTTCCGTCGAAACGGAATCCTCAGTGTTCCCGCGCTAGACGTCCGTCTTGGATTCTGACTGGACGCGGATCCGCTGCAGACCCTGCTTCGTCCAACCAGAAGCGATTCAGACCCGGGGCCAAGACCCCACCGCCTTCCCTCCGAGCAGCCCGTGACGTCTTTGGTGCCCGTTGCCAGGCGGTACGTACCGAGAGAAAAAAGAGCAGGCCTGGCCCAGCCTCCCCCCCAGCACCGACCACACTCTTTTCCTGTGTGGTGAGGATTTTAAGGACGGAATTGAGAGCGAGGGAAAGCGGTACGTACCAGAAGTACTTCCGTCACGAGCAGTACGTACTCAGCAGTGAGGTACGTTCCGCGCACCTCGGACAGCTGCCAAGCCAGGCCGCAGCCATCACCCACGCCCGCGCCAGTGCCAATCGAAGTGTGTGAGTGTCTGCTCAGCGTGAGTGTGTGGTCACCCACGGCCCTGACTGACCAGGTCCACGGCCCACGGCCCACGATGACGAACGACCCACCAACAACGCCCCCCCGGGCTCCACGCCGCTTGTTGTTCGCGCTCCACTGACCGATCACCTCTCACTCTCAGTTGGCTGACGGGACGCTCTTTGGTGTCTCTGGGCCTGTCTCCGTGTCTCTTGATCTCTTCCCCAGCAGCATCTGTACCAAAAGGAATCAATCAACTCACTGCTGCATCTGCAACACTCGCTTCCCACTCGCTCAATCATCATTAGTCGAACTGCATCGGTCCCCAGTGGTCATTCACTCCGGTCCTGGCTCTCTCGGTCCCCTCTCCTTGGTTCTTGGTTCTTCTCCCCGTCGCTTTCTCGCGAACATCCAAGCAACACATCAATCAACCCACCAACAACAGCAACAACAACTCCACCCCTTTGCTCCTCTCTGGCTGCTCGTTCGTCGTTGTCGAGGGGAAACCGCGGAACCGCACCACAGCGCTCGAAAGAGACTGAGCCACGACCCACGATCGTCGTCGCCCTACAGCCAGCCAGCTTGCTTGCTTGTCCCGTTCGCCGGTACCAGCACCACCACCACCAGTATCCGTCACTACCTCACACGAATACTCTGCGTAGCCGACCTGCCAGCTCCCTTCTTCTCTTCTTTGCCATCCCGCCGCCCTTTTTTGCCTCTCTTCTGATCTACACTCCATCGCCTTACCACAAACCGACCTCACCTTACCTTGCTTCAACCCGTCTTACTTCATCACCTCGCCTTTGCTTTACCCGACAGTACATTTCCATAACTTTCCTCTCTCTTTGCGCGCGCCTTCACTTCAGCCTACATACTACCACCTTACTACCTTTGCCTTGTTGCTACCCCAGGGCCCTTAAACACACTTCCACTCCCTCCACATTCCATCCCTCGAATTCCTTCCCACTCGCCGGATCGCCATCCTGACGCCGGGCACCGCCGCCCCCCAAATTCCAATCCATCCACCAGCAATCTGCATCCTGCAACCCACAAGCCCGCCCAGCCTCGACTCCCTAATCACCACCGCCTCAATGCAACAATAGCCTCGTCGTGCGCCCAGACACCCACCACTGCGAGCGACATCTCGCAGTCTTAACGTCATCGCACCCTTCCTGAAGATCCGACCTCCGCCTTCCTTGGACGCCGTCGAGCTGGATTCACGAGCCACCCAAACACCACGACACCAACAGACGCCCTGCCCAATATGTCTTCCTCCCTGCCCCCTGATCCGTACAAGATTTTAGGCGTCTCCAAGGATGCGCAGCTCCCCGAGATCCGATCCGCCCACCGCAAGCTGGTCCTCAAGTGCCACCCCGACAAGGTCCAGGACCCGGCCCTCAAGGCAATCAAGCAGGATGAGTTCCAGAAGGTCCAGCAGGCCTACGAGCTGCTGAGCGACGAGAACGAGCGCCTCAAGTACGACGACAACGTCAAGCTTGCCGAGCTCCGCAAGGAGATGGCCGCCGCCAAGGGCGCCAACACCTCCGCGCCCCGGGCCGCCTCCGCGAGGACCTACGACGTCAACATCCGCACCGCCGAGCCCCGAGCAGACACCTTCAAGACGACGACCTCGTCGACGTACCGGTCGCCCAACAAGATGTACTCGCAGTACCCCTCGCGATCGTGGGACGAGGAGATCCACCGGTCAAGTCCCATCTTCGAGGAGCCCCGTGCGGCCCGCCGGGCTGCGAGCTACGAGAAGGACTACGGGAAGGTCTACGAGAAGACGTACGAGAAGCCGTCTCGCCAGGAAGAGGAGAGCGCCGCGGATCGCGAACGTAGACGGAGGAAGGAGGAGGAGAGGAGGATACGAGAAGCAGAGAAGGAACGCCAAGAACGCAAGGACAGAGAGAGAGCTGCCAGGAAACAGGCAGAAAGAGCCGAACAGAAGGCCGCTGAGGAGAGGGAGCTTCTTCGCCGCCAGCGCAAGGCCCAAGAAAAGGCTCAGGAAAAGGCCGAGAAGGAGCGTGAAAAGGCTCGCAAGGCTGAGGCCGCGTCGAAGAAACACAGGAACGTGGGTGCTTATGTTGAAGATTTCGGTGAGGGCGAGACCTACTTCAAGGAGAAGAAATCGAGCAGCAGCAAGAAGAGGGAGGAGGAGAAGGTGCGGTCCCGCTCCATCCCGCGAGAAGTCGTGCGTGAAGAGGCCCCGCCGCCAACTCCTGCCCTCCCGACCGATGCCTCCGCCACAAAGATGGACGACAACATCCTCTTTGCTGCAGCCTACATGGACAAGTCTCGCCGCGGACCGGGTTTGGCTCGTGCCGCGACATACCACGAGAGCAGCCGCTTCGCTCCCCCGGTCGCAGCCCCCACGCCGCCCGCTGTGACGCCCTTCGCGGCTCCCCCGGTGCCTCCCATGCCTGCCGAGGACGACGCCCGCCGCTCAAAGACGAGACGCTCATCCGATTCGAAGCGGGACAAGTCGAGCCATAAGAAGTCGCCCGCCAAGGAGCCGGCTTACAACATCGTGGAAGCCTCCCCGACTACCCGCATGCCCCAATATGCTTCTGCGCACTCATCGCCCATGGCCGGCGGCTCACCCCCCAAGGTCACCAGGGCTACCACCTTCGACACTGGTGGCTACAGCCGCCCAATTCCCGGCCTGCAGAGGGCTCAGACTTTCCACCCCGGCGTCGACGATTCGCGCGGCCGCCACCGCTCGAGGATGCAATCGCAGACCGTCAGCGAAGACTCGGAATCCGAGGACGAGCCGCGACACTCCCGCAGGAGTCACCGCAAGATCGTCGACGACGCTGTCCCCATCGATTACAACGCCGGCCGCTCAACCCGCTACACTGTCAACGCCGGGCGTGCTGTCCCGGTCGAGTCGAAGTCGTCGCACTACTACCGCGACCAGTCTCCGCCGCGCTCCAGGGCGTACTACGTCGAGCGCCCGTCGATGGACCGGGGAACGAGCGGCTACTCGGGCTTTGGCGACAGCGTCAAGACCTCTGCTGCCTACAGCATGGCAGACGTCAATTACAGTGACATCCCCCGCAGCAGAGCCCGTGATCCCCACTACGAGTACGCAACTGGCTACGCCTAGTAGGGACAGCAGCCGGCAGGGGTGCCACTGTCTCTCCCACACGCCGCCGTCTCCGCGAGGAGAGAGCCGATCGCGCGCAGGAATGCGTCCAGATCAGCCCAGTCCCGCGTGTTCCGCGACGCGGTTCACTTTTTACACCACTTTCGGTCCATTTCTTCGTCCGTTTTCCGATCTGGGTTCTTTTTCTCTGGTTCCGTGCTGGTATGAGGGGACGACAAACAAAGATTCTAAACACATACAGTAACGAGTTACCGACATGTCTTACTTTTTTCTGATATCAAATCTTCGGGAGGGCTGTTGAAAGAAAGGCCCAACTATTATGGCGCTTGGGAGGGGGATGGCATATGAGGGAATATGAAAGGCCGCATGGATACATCGGTCGTTGATTGGCATTTATTGGAGCGAGACGTGCTTTGGGCGGGCGGGCGGTTGCCTGGAGGAGGTTGTGTCACGACGTGGTCTGCGGGGAGCGGAGTCGAGTGGCCGTGTCGGGTTGTCATGCGTGGCTTTGCGGCCCGCGAGGCAGCCCAGGGCTCTCTCTTACCGAGGGACTCATACCCGTGACCGTGACCGCGACGAAACCGCCGACGACCGCTCAGCCTGGCCTTTACGCAACGGGGACTTTGTTTTGGGATAGTCCTGGGTTTCTCACAGAGGTTGTTGTACGCTGGAGTCTGACGATACACACACACACACATCCATCACATCACATCACACATCACACACACATACATGCATGCATTGGGAAGGCGATTATTTTTTCTTATGAGTTGCGCGTTTATCCTATCTTGTCACAGGGGCTATCTATCTTGCCTCATTTAACGAAACTAAAGATATCGAACTTTTTTATCTACAACTGTGTCTTATTGGTCACCGTCATTCGCTTATGGAGTTGAATTTGGGAGGAAAGATACCACACTCATTTTTGGGGAAGTTGCGAGGACTGTGAGGGATACAGGGATATGAGGTAGACATTGGAAGAGGGACGTGGCATTGATGGAAAAGGAGGAAGGTTTATACAGGGCATGAGGCACGGACAGATTCCCTGGTTTGTGATGAGAGGGCCTGAGGGCTTTGGGACTCAGGTTCAGCTAGAATGTCAATGGACGTTTCTTGCATTTTACGTGTGTGAGAGTGAACTTTGTGGGTTGTGAATGTGAATGTGAGGTGATGAGGGCGATGGTTTGCCTGGAGATTTCCCGGGCGAGTGCTTTCAGGGTTGGAAATGTTGGACATGGCCGGATAGGGGACGACGAGGGTGTTGCTTGTGACATAAGGTGGATGGAATGGTTGAAGAACGGTAAATGATTCGAGGCGTTTGAGTGGAATGCTTCTCTGCAACAATTGCATGTGCCGGAGTAATAGCACTTTCCCAGTGTTTATCGAAAGTCTTGGTGCCTGCAGCCCACGCTAGGTGTTGTTCAGAACGCGGATTCAAAGAGATATAATGAGAAGAAACGGGGTCTTGGAGGGAATGTATTTGGGTGGAAATAAACTGCAAGTAGAGGAGAAAACTGACGAGCTTTCGAAGGCGGTGAATTGCGGGAGGGGAGTTGGGTGCTTGCATGGTTGGTGAGGGTTGCGGTGTCAAACATGGCCTGCGCGAGGAAAGGTAGGTAGTTCAAAGAAGCCATAGCATCATTGCTGAGCGGTCTCGGGATTTATTAGGAGGATGTCTTTTATATCAATATGAGCTGTGTCAGGAGGGTGGGCGGTAGAATGTGTTATGTTGGTATTGCTGATGCTTTGGTCTGGGAGGTGAGTAGGGTATATATAAGAGGTCTTGATGTAGAAGAGAAGAGATTGCCAAAGCAATCGGAGCATTTCTCTGGTCGTTGTAGCGGGTGGTTGGCTTACACTGGGCAGGACCTAACCACGAATCATCAGGCAAATATGAGTTCTTTGAGTAGTAGGTGAGTTTGGATGGTAAGGTCTTTTGAGTTTGAGAAAATAAGCCGAATAGTAGGGGGAGCCGAATGAAGGACGACGATATCAAAGTTGTGGTGCGGACGAGGAGTTGCCCGATACTTGAGGCTTGGCAAGAAGGTAAATCGGAACATGGCTTATATGTCTTGAGAACAAGCGTCCAGCCAACCTCATTGTCTTGGCCGTTGCCTTTTTTTTTTTTTTTTGCGTCCACGATGGAAAGGTACTTTAGGTAAGCCAATGGGTAGCATAGCGTTTCCATTGTTAAGCGGCCTTGGAATTTGTTGGTAGGAGGGCTTTATATTATTGCAAACTGTGTCAGGAGAATTGTAGTTCGAATGGATGTGTTTTGTGTCAGTGTTGATGATGCTAGTCGAGGAAGCATGGATCGGAAAGGACACATAAGAGAGGCCTGCATTGAGAGACGAGAGGCTGTCGTGACCAACGAAGCTGTACGATCTATATTGCTTGGTGGACTCTGCGTCACAAAGAGCATTTGCCCAAGTCACACGCCTCCTAAATGACATCTCGTGTCGTTCCGGTTCTTTCTCGAGCCTGATGAGATCAACTGTGCATGCCAGCACGGCACTGTCCGTCTCCTGGGCGGAATTGAGACGCTCCACGTTCTGAGCTACCGCCCGATTCATCAAATTACATAAAACCTTGTATTATCTATGTTACTGGACTGGGGAGATTTTGCTTGATCTCGCGGCTGGTTTCTAAGGTTATTGCCAAGATCCCATGTGTGGTGCGGAGACAACCTCTCTTGCTTTGCACAAAACACCGCCTATACAATATCAACGAACAGTCAATGAACACGCCTTCTTGCACAAGATGATCGAGTCAGTATTTTTTGAGTCTACCCCATTGTGGATAGGAATTGCTAGATTGGGACCGCTCGCCGTCGAGATGCATGGGAAGCTGAAACCCAGATCAGGGGGTTGTTGGTTGTTGGTGCAAGTGTTGGTCGTTGGTGTAAGGATCTTTTATTCAGAAGCGAATCACAGCGCCTATCTGGCGTTACATGAGCCACTCACACCACAGCACACGATGTAGGATGCAGGGGTGTTCTATCACTCCATTATTCGTGCTCAAATTGAGCGCCGGGAGGCTTCGCCTTTTCGGAAAGCTCAGGTTCCTGCCCTTTAGTTACTTGTTCCCAGCTGCTGCCTCGCTATTTCAAGCTCTTCCAATCTTAGTCTCCCGTTTCAAAAGCTCTCTCGTGTCACAAGTGGTTAGGTATTGTCGCCAGCTCCGCCCGAATTTCTTGATCAGACTTCCTACCAATGGCAGGCTCAGACAGCCGCCAACTGGCCAAAGAGCTGGTACGAGAAATTGCAACGAAGTATGGATATCTCGAGGAAGAGACTCTGCGGCACGTCACCAATCCGGAGGCACGCCGCAAGATCGAAAATGCTATTCGAAGTCTTTCGGCGCAGAGCGGACTCAGCATTATCACGCATGTACATTTCATTCCGCACTTTTGACCTTAAGCTAACATGAGTCAATAGTTTAGCAAAGAATCTGTATTCAAGCAAGACACGGTTCATATTTGAGCTCCTACAGAACGCCGACGACAATCAGTATAATAAGGCTGCAGCTTCAGGCTCTGTTCCATTCGTATCGTTTCACATTTTCCCCGATCAGATCATCATCGAATGTAATGAGGATGGTTTCACCCACGAAAACATGAAAGCTATTTGCGCGGTCGGAGAAAGCTCGAAAACAGGGGCCCAGGGCTACATTGGCGAAAAGGGCATCGGTTTTAAATCCGTCTTTATGGTCGCGTGGAAAGTACACATCCAGTCAAACGCCTTCTCATTCAGTTTCAGACACCAGAAGGGAGAGTCTGGGATGGGCATGATCACTCCGGTATGGGAAGAGACTGACGAAGTGTTGGAATCACCGTTGACAGTAATCACTCTCCACCTCCTAAACACTGAAACCAGCGATGGGGTGGCCGAAACAGGAGAGATGATCCGGGCGCAGTTCGACGAGCTCCAAGAGACTGTGCTCTTGTTCTTGAAGAACATTCGAATAATCTCTGTCTCCTTTTACGATGATGACGAACGACAGACGACGACCGTCTCACATGCGCGCACGCAACCCCAACCAGGTCGTATTGAGCTGGAAAGTGTCTATGCCACCAACGGACGACGGCAGAAACAAACCAAGCACTTTCACGTCACGCGCGTTAAGGCGACGAACCTTGCGAAAAACGACAATAGAACCTACACGGAGGCAGAAGAGGCAGTCAGGGCGTACTCTGCTTCGGAAGTCGTGGTTGCCTTTCCGCTCTCGAAGAATTCGGTGCCCATCGTTGAATCCCAAGACGTTTTTGCCTTCCTCCCAGTGAGGCCGGCTGGGTTCAACTTTGTGATTCAAGCCGACTTTGTCACCAATGCAAATCGACAAGACATTTTGAAAGATTCTCGCCGTAATATCGGTCTACTCCATGCTGTTGGCGAAGCGTTTGTCACCGCCGCTATCGATTTTCAAACGCATGAGACACTACGATATCAGTGGGTTCAGTTCCTACCAGATCGGAATAGCTCTTGGGACGGCTTTTGGCTTGGCTTGGTTAAGAAGATTGCCGTGCTCTTGAGATCCAATCACGTGCTCTATGATCACAAGAGCCTCGCCCCGAGAACAGTGGATGAGCTCCTTCGTTTGTTGCCTGATTGCGCCGACGAGCACGGGAACCCACTATTCGACGACGGCGATCCAGCACAGATCATCTCACGACGATATAGTCAAGCCGAACTACGCCTCCTTGAAGGTTATGGACTGCGAGATGTAGATCATTCGCGAGTTATTGGCTGGCTGAGAGCGGATTTGAGGAACGCGGAATCGTCTAGAATGAAATCGTCAGACACTCCGGAGAGCTGGCACGAACGAGCAGCGAAGTTTCTGAATGCAGCTTTCGTCAAGAAGATGCATCGCATCACTGCCGATCTTGTCAATTTGGACCTTGTTCCTCTTGCGGATGGAACGTGGGCATCTACTTCGTCAGGGCCAATTTTTTTCGCCCAGGCCGAAGGCTTGAACGTCCCTGCTGACGTCGGGCTGAGAGTCGTTACAAGGAGAGTGACGAATCACCAGAGACTACTGCTTTTCAAGTCCTTGGGTGTCACTACTGCTGAAACAAAACTGGTGCGTCGGCAAATTCTGCAGAGTTATGAGAGAGGCACACGACCAGAATTCACCATTGAGGCTTCCAAGGACCATCTCAAGTTCCTTTATATGACTGAGAATCTGGCTTTGCAGAATCGTGCATACGAGTCCATAGCTATCTTCAACCATCGTGGCGAGTGTCAGAGGCCAAATCAGCAGACTATGTACTTGGCGAACGATGACCCCCACGGCGCTGAGGAAGTTTTCAAACCAACAAGCCCGGGCCCAAACCCCGGAGACGGTGCACTCGGTTACAATGTTGTGTTCGTCAACAGGGGGTACTTTGAAGACGAACCAACAGCTCCACAAGGCCAGAACATGTCGTGGCGTGCCTGGTTTAATGAAAGACTTGCGCTCAGGACACACATTGACATCCAGATCGTCTCTAGCCCAAGGTTTGGGGTCCATCTATCATATGAATCACGGTACATTCAACTGTGCAGACCAGACAAGTTCATGGCTTGCGTTGTACAATGGTACAACCACTCACCCTCCTTGCAACTTAAGGGGGGCGAAATTCGCTGCCTTCAGTCTTCGACGGTTTTGTGTCGAGGTGGTAAGCGTATGATTCCTCTAAAAGAAACTTATTTTCCAACTCAGAGGCTGCAAGAACGCGTGGCGCGTTTCATCGGAGAGGGCGCGTTTTTCCCCTGGCTATGGCTTGAAAGGCAGGAAGTCAATGAGGCTATCCCGCCGAAATGGAAGACTCTGCTATCAACGCTTTCAGTGGGGCAACCCGTCAACGATCTGGAGTTCGCTCTGGTCATACTCAATCGTTTTATAGACGCTTACGCAGATTCTATGGACGCCACAAGGATTAGCCGGCTATTCGAATTGTATCAACACATCCACATACAGTATCGGGAAAGTGACAATCGAGTCGCTGCTGCAGAGATCATCAGGTGCGGTTTATGCGAATCCGATTCAAGCGAGACTCTAACGGATGTAGGAATGCGTTTCAAACAAGGAGGTGCATCTTCGTTCCACGGGATGAGCTTCACAAATGGGCTCTGCCAGATGAATGTGTCTGGAGGGCACCTCTTGACATGAGGACTAAATTCGCTCTGGAGCGGCTTTACCAACCTTGGTTCAGGACGAACGGCACGAACAACAACTCCACCTATCTGAACCTGTTCAGAAGCATGATCGGCATCGAGGATTGCACATGGGCAATTTTAATCGACGAGTTGAAGGAGCTCAAGGCCTCAAAATGCGACGACACAGACCAAATCGGGACGATTTACAAAGCTTTGAATGCTTTGTGCCGTGACCCTTCAGTGATCCAAAATGATCAGTCAAAGTATGTATTCTTACTGGTTGAGATTTCTCTTCGCTTGGCGACTGACTTTCTACTTCAGGTCGATTTTCGAGGACGAAGCCCTGATATATCTCCCAGTAGACAGTGGGCTATCATGGCATAGACCATCTGAGTGTGTGTGGTCAAATGCAACAAAGTTGAGCGTAAGGGTCTCCCTTAACGAAGAATTCGAAGATCTAGAGGTTTTCTTCGTCGACTTCCTGGGTGTTAAACCACTGGATCTCTCGATGGCTATTGACGACCTGAAAAGCGTGGCAACAAGGGCTTCGGTAACGTCCTCAGAAATCAAGGACTTGATATGGGCCGTCAACTCCTTACTTCCTACCGTTCAAAAGCCACCAAGCTCGCGAGACGTATTGAAGACTAAGATCTTCCCTATCGCGTACCCCAACGGCAGGGTCACGGTTGGAACTGCAACAACTGGATTTTGCGTCATCGACCGTGAATCTCTGAGATCCTCATTTAAAAACAAGGTGAATTTTCTCGACTTTGCACTAGAACAAGTGGCTCGGCTGCGTCCCTTCCTTGAATGGACGCACTTGGAGGATAGATATCTTTCGCGCTGCGTCAAGGAGATTACCTCCTTCCACGGCGGAGCAGCAACTCTTATAACAAATCCGCAGCGACAGATTCGACACCGCGCCCATGCTCTTCTCAGGTACGTTTTTGAAGGCACTGTTAGGTCGTCCGGGCGCATGCTGATCCGATGGAAAAGAGTTGCGGCACACTTCGACAGCCCTCGTTCACAAAATAGTCGAGACATGGACTCCCTTTACGCTGTTCTACGGTCAGCACGGATTTATGAAACTGATGGAATCTCTTCAGATCTGTGTCTGGTGCAAGGCGAGACTTCTTTTACTGTCGAGGGAGAAAAGTCAAGCCTGCACATTGATGAAACTCAATCTGGTCTCAAGATATATGTGCCACGAAACAGAGATCATCAGGAGTATATGTTCACCAATCTTTTGCCAGACAAGCTTCTCGACTGTATGATGAGACACCCTGTCACGCAAGTGTCTCAAAACGTCACAAACAGCGCCATGAATGCTACAAAAAACATCGTTTTGGCACCGCTTGCAATGCTCGATCGAGCCCTTGAGGACAATGGTATAGCAGAAGTCCAAGTTGCGGAAGTTGACGGGGTTGTAGCCCTGGGCACGGCTTCTTCAGCAACAGCAGTATCAGTTGCAGATACGAGAACAGACAACAACGCGAACGATCGGGGTGAGAGCGAGGCGGAGGATGCGGAAATACGCATGGCCTTTGCGTCCAGTTCTTTAACCAACCAACGTGCTGTAGTCAACGCAACAGGCCATCGCTCTATGTCTGCACAGAGTTCGACTTGGTCATCAAACACCCCCTCACAAAGTTCATGGACTCCCTCATCAGGGGGTTCTCGGAATGACGCCAGTAGCCAAGCTCCCTACACTGCACTTTTGAGCAAGGTGATCGCCGCAGGCCAAAGACCAAGGGCGAATGCATTGCCGTTATGCGGAGCCTTTGATCTTAGTCAACTATACACGGATCTTCAGCCCACTAGAGACGATGCAGAACTCGGATTGCGCTCGGCGAGTCAGATAGAAAGAGACTGCAAGATTGGCGCAGCGGGAGAGCTCTATGTAAGTTTTCACCCTGAATCATGACTATACTAGACGACTTACTAGCCCTTGCCAGGTCTTTGAGTTGCTTTCTCACTTATCGGACCAAAATGTGCCCTTGCCCCCACTGCCTGAGTTTTCTAGAGACAACTGGCAAAGTAACATCCGCAGATACGTGACAGTGCATCCAGACTACGCGTTGATGGAACCTTGGAGCGGTCGAGAGACCTCCGACATAGTGTACGAAGACGTCAGTAAGCAGCTGACGTCCCTGCTCGTTCGCCAAGGCTACCTCGAGGCGCGGTGGCTCTCGCGACCCCGTGGTCCCAAGTATTTCATAGAAGTCAAGACGACAACAATGTCTTGCGAAACAGCGTTTTACATGAGCAAAGCCCAGTATCAAAGAGTGAGTCTGCAGAACAACCTTAAGTGCTCGCATCAGCCCGAAACAAGCTTCTAATATGGCAAAGATGAGAAATAATCTTGTTACAGACGATAGCGACACAATGTATGTCATTTTCCGGGTGTACAATCTCGGGCAACAGGACATAGGTCTTAAGGTCTATGTTGACCCAGAGACACTGAGGCTGGCTGGACGTTTGAAATTCACAGGAGAGACATGGTCAGTTGTTCCTGGCTAAGCTTGACTTGCATCCACGAGTCACGTTCCTGTCGTTCATGAGTAAGACGGAAAGAGAACGAACTCCAGTCTAGGGATGAGATGCTGCCGTCGATTCCCAGCTAGATGAATCATGCACGTGTGGGAAAGGTTACATTCCGAGTGAACGAGGCAACGTCGGGATGTCGAATCATCAAGGGCTGGCGCTGGGCCGGTGGATCGGCATGGCAGATCCCACCGGGTCACCGAGATGGTCAGGAAGACGCTGCGGAAAAAGGTGGTGAGCCGGAGACTTTTGAAAACCACCAGGGACCTACAACCCATTCACTTGGTCAAAGTGTCGTGGCATGCCAAGTTCAGGACAGGCCTTGAGACGATTCCCATATTTCTTCTTTAAGTTTTTCGACCCGCGTGGTTCGTCGCATTTTGATTGCTACCGATCTAGTCCAGTCTTTGTTCCGACGTTGAGGCGAGAATTTCCGTGAACCTACCACTACTGACATCCCATCGGGTGCCGGCCGTATGGTAACGATGCACGCCCGGTGGGATACTTTGCAACGTTTTGTATCAGATAGACGGCGTGATTCAGATGGCCGTACCAGCTTGGTGGTAAAGCTATTCAGCGAATTATCTTGCGATGTTGTCGATACTGAGTCAGAGATGGCGTATGGTCGAAATATTCAAAGGCCGGTCTCGTCTTCTCTTAGCCACGGAACTACCTTAGAACACCATCGCAACATTTTCAGTCACTCCCCGCTCTTCACTCTCTTTAAAGCATCGATACTAGGGTTCCTAAAAGAAAAACAATCAAAACTCGTAAGTGCTTCCTTCGCGCTCGCATTACACCACTAGCCTTACCTAAGGTTAACAAGACTCAGCCCAGCGAAGCCTTGAACATGCATATCTCCCGCCTTTTAGTTGCCGCAGTTGCAGCGTTATGCGGACCTTCTCTCGTATCAGCCGAATGCAAACAGTTTCCAAAGGGAGCTGTTTGCTCACAGCCGTTCTTTCTCATCTGCGGGGGCCAAGGGACTTTAACCTTGACGTGCTGTACCAAAGTGGGCTGTGTATAATGGAGCTGAGGTTCGTGGGTCAATCGTGGCATCTCGAGGGCAAACCATATGATTGTGCGCCTTGACCCAGTTGCTTGAAGTTAGCAAACTCGAGCATTGCCGCCTGGTTATGTTGGCAACCATGATAGTAGGTGAATCAAGAGCAGGTCTTTACTTGATAGAGTACTGTAAATATCTTACTACACAACATTTCTCAAGGAAACAATTCGAAACTCGTACATCTTGGCTGCGTTTAACACCTAATAAGACGGTAGTGAATCCGTGAAAGAAATTATGAGCAGGGGCGACAGCAAACTAAAATTCAATAAATCAACCTCAGTCTTTTCAGAGCATGCTTCGCCGTCTTTTCAACGGGACTTTATCTCACAGAAAACGACGTTGGAACGGGCAAAACAACCCATTAGCCTCTATGCTTTCGCAAACAGATCTACTCCTTTTCTTTTATACTGCCAGAGATGAAAACGTTGCATCACTCGTCGCGGTAGACGCCTTCTATGCTTTAATCTCAACCCTCACGCTGGTATGTATGTTTTTTCTCTGGCGTAAAGAAGTCAACGGCAAATGTGGCTCGCTTCAATGTTGTCAACCCAATCTTCTGCAAACAGCAAGGCGCATAGTGAAGGTTGCGGAGCGAACTTGAACGAGCTTCTCGTGAGAGATAAGTCGAAGAATATACGCCAATCAATACACGACGGAAGTTGCGAGAGATGAGAATCTACATTAGGGGTCCCAAAACATCCCTGAGCCGACTAGTTTGGGGGAAGGAAGTGATGTTGAAGGAGTTGAAAGGTAAATAAAAGGCACAGCTGAAAGTTTCATTTTGGTTTGACCAGCGTAGTTCGGCGTGTGACCAAGAATTCCAAGGGTGCCCACAAGCGACAAACTCCTCATCGGCATTGAGACTGCGCAACTGCGCAATGTCGAGGAAGTTTCCCAACCCCCACAGTATACAGTTTCACAGTAGTCAAAAAGCATTGAAAGCACCTCAGCCATCGCAACTGCGTAATAATATGTGATTTGTGTGGCTGATGCGGCATATGTAAAGGCAACAAGACATAGCCCCAGTCACAAGTGGGCTCAGTTGATGCGCCTCTTCCGTTGGAGCGTCCCTCTTGATGGAAAATCTTTAGAGGTCTATTTGGCCTTGCTCTTGGGAAAGGTGGTCAGCAATGTGCACATTCGTACCCAGAAATCTGGGTGACCGTTGATTTGCGGGCCTTTTCAGCAAGCATCCCATTCCTCCCACTTAAGCTTGAAAAGACCAAGCAAGCATGCGCCCCCCACGCCGGGCTGCTACTTGGCACTGGTATTTGGATGTCATTTGAAACTTTGAATTACATAGCAAAAGAGAAAAAGCAAACAAAACACGGTCAAGAGTCACCGCACTCGTTCTCGTCGTCGGCAAGTCGCGGCCCTCAACAGCAACGGTTTAAGGCTGCCAACGGTTATCGTACCCATCTTGGCGAAGCTGACGTGCCCGCGTCATCTTTTATGGGGACAGAGCCTCAATCTTATTTCCAGCACTCATCCCATGACGGGTTCATGTCCCAGTTTGACTCACTGTTCCGGGTGTCTTACCCGCTCACAGAAATGTTCGCGGGTCGAACGATTTTTGGGGGCTAAAGGTTGCGAATAGGGGCGAACGAAATCACTCCCCTTACAACGTCGGCCAACTCCGGCCGTCACCGTCTGTCTTACCCTCCACAAACCTCTAGTCCAAAAATGCAGGCATCCAAGTTTTCGGTATTTACTGGCGTACTTTCGGACCCAGACGCTCGGGAAATGGCCCCCAAAACCACCACATCGGTGAGTGCTCCCAACAGTATGGAAAGGCCGCATCTCACACATCCCAGGCAGGCCACATGAACAACGCTTATTGCCGGGTAAAGCACTCGATGCCTTGCGGTTCGCGGCGCCAATGGGAAATCTTTGTCGGCACACTATCGCTGTGTCGGTTTTTGAAAGTCGCTGTGTGGTACTAATTGGAGTTGCTGCCTTGGAAGTTGGCCCGGGGAGGAGGAGGCCAATATGTCGACCGGTTCGCATGAGTACGGCGAAGCACGACAGCGGAAGGCTTGATAAAGGGAAGTTTTTCTATTTAAACTGCATCTTTCGAAGGATTCATCTAGAGGAACACCATCAGGCATCACTTTCTTCTCTCGCTAGACATCTTACTTCCCCTTTCAGATTATTCTTACTTTGACCACCGTCATGAGACTCGAAGTCGCCAAGAGGTTCGAGCAAGTCGGCTCCGTACTTGTCCATGATCTTCAGCGTATTCTGGAGATGGACGCTGGGTACGGCCACAGTACTCCCTTCAGTCAGACCGTCTCCCAGGACAAGCTCTTCGCTATCGAATCCAAGATGGCCATCATCATCCTCTGCATGAACGAAAAGCCCAACGTCATTGACGACCTCTTCGCCGGCATCCCTCACGGCTGCACAATCATATTCGTCTCCAACAGCAGCCGAGGAGAACACGGCGGAGTCGACAACTACAGAATAGAAGTCAGTCTTCTGAAGAACTTCTGCCGCCTTACAGGACGCCAGGCCATCGCCATCCACCAGAAAGACCCAGCCGCTGCGGAAGCATTCGAAGCCGCAGGCGCACCCGATCTCATCGACCCATCCACTGCCATCCCAACTATCCGCAACGGAAAGGGCGAGGGGATGCTCATGGGCATGACCCTCGCCGCCATGCAGGGCTGCGAGTACCTCGGCTTCATCGACGCCGACAACTACATCCCTGGCTCCGCCTTCGAGTACTGCAAGTCCTTCGCCTCGGGGCTCTACCTCGCTCAATCGGCCGACGCCATGGTCCGCATATCCTGGGGCTCGAAGCCCAAGTACCGCGACAACGAATGGGTCTTTGAGCGCCGCGGGCGGTGCTCCGAAGTGGTCAACGGCTGGCTGAACAGGCTCCTCGAGGAGATCTACAGGGAAACCGGCAACGAAAGCACGTACACCAACATCATCGAGACCGGCAACGCGGGCGAGCACGCGATGACCATGGCGCTGGCCACGAAGATGGAGATGGCCGGTGGCTTTGCTGTCGAGCCGTACGAGTACATCTTCCTGCTGGAACAGATGGGGAAGAGCGGCGATGCGGAGGCTGCGGCCGCGAGTCTGGTGCACATCCACCAACACATGACTCGCAACCCGCACTTGCACGACAACAAGGGCACTAGCCACGTGGGGGATATGCAGTCCCAGGGGCTGAATGTGATCTACCATTCGCCGCTTACTCCGGAGGGGATGAAGAAGGACTTGCTGGAGGAGATGGTCGAGAAGGGGTTGCTGCAACAGGGAGAGACGCCGAGGAAGGAGAGGGTGTATCCAGCCATCAAGGATTTGGACTTGAGGGAGCTTGACAGAGTGTTTGAAAACGCCAAAAGGCTTCAGATAAGCACAGAACAACCACAGAGGAAGGCCTGGCTTTGATGCTTCTCCTTCAACTTTTGCTTGGTAGAGTTGGACAGCATCCCGTCTGCCGGCTTGTCTTTCTTATGTTATCATGCCCCAACTAGATTATCGCCCTCAGGGGAGTTTGCTTTCATTTTTCAGCATTTTACAAGCCAGGCGTTTCTTCTCTAGATAGATAGCAATCACAATTGAACACAGCACTTATATATTGTCTAACACCTACCCACAATTCGTGTATGATGTGTTGTTGCCTTAAATGTGGATATCTTCTTCCTAAATCCCTAATACCGTAGCTGGTGCTGACACGGAGACTATCACGCTTCCCGACGAATGTATCGCACGGCATTACAGGAGATTAGAAAAGACCGTCCAATACCTTTCTATGTCCTATTCAGCGGGGCACAGCTATTATTCTATGACTTCGCCCAAATTGTGTCTCCACCGACTCATGTGCGTGGGAAGCACGTACCTATGCCATGGGCCCGGGGCAGACCCCGAGCTCGCTTTCGTTCCGGCGAACGACTCATGATCATGACCCGTAGTTCCCACGCAGTTTGACGATCTAAACCGATTGCGAGCGTTCAAATATGCTGCTACATCATGTTCGCAATTCCTGCGCTTGTCCTCTCTTTTGACCACCGTCACTCTTTTTCCGGCGATTAAACAACAACATCACTCGTTCTACACATCATACACCTTACATCACGTTCATTCCAACCGTTCGTCACACCAAGAAAATCAAATTACAAGAATCCACTAGCTGACCTCTCTACAGAGAAGATGACGTTCTCAGCCGCCATCCCCGCCATCTTCCTGGCCGCCGGTGCCCTCGCGGACTGCAACGTCGCCCTCAAGAACGACTTCGACGTGCAGGTCGGCAGCGGGTGCATCTCCAAGACCGACGGCGGCTACATCCTGGCCTCGGGCAAGAACTTCTTCGTCCAGGTGACGGATTCGTGCGGCATCGACGTGCTGTACCTTCCCAACACGTGGAGCGCGCAGTCCCTGGGCCCTTGCTGAATAGGTCTGTTTGAGAGACGGGAAAAGGAGATGGAGGGGCTGAGGGAACGGTTAAAGGGGAGTTGGTCGTGGCGAGTTGGGGTTTGGAGAGCTTCAGGGCAGAAAAGGGCGTGTGGAGGTGAGCAGGTTGCTCAGAACTAATCATGGCCCCCGTGGTCTGAGTCACGAACGGACAGAGGCAAGCGGAGGGAATCTCCGACAGCAAAGATACCACTTTAGGCGCGCAAAGACAGCCCGTCGTCCCCATCTTTCTCGTCGTCCTCGTTATCCTGCCATCTCCACCGTCCTCATCGCCTTCGTCATCTGGTTATCATCATCCTGTTAGAACTGACAACTCGCCCCTAATCAGCACTGGGGTCGTCCTTCGTCGTGACATAGAGGGCTCTGAGATCGCACTCTGATCATCAGCCAAAGGCATCTAACGATAACACGAAGATATTTGATACTGCCCAACTCAGTCTAGGTCTACTTGAGCAGTCCTAGGGCCCTATTCCGTTCAACACCATCACGAGTCTGCCTCACCATCCCAGACTTACTCTTCCTCCCCACACAGGCAAATCCAAGTCCACAACAATGGGCTTATTCACCGTCTTCCCCCCAACATGCGGCCAGCTCTTCGCCATGATAGCACAATTCACCACACACGTCTCCCGCCTACCCAGCCTTCCCATCAACGCCTCCCGATCAGCCCTCACGCTCGCCGGATCTCCCCCTAACCCTCTCACATCCCCCACAACCGCCGTCTTCACACTCACATCCTCCACCATCACCGACCCGTCATTCTCCAACACCCGTCCGCCTCTCGCCGTCAGGTCGACAAGCGACTGCTTCCCCCCAACCCCAGGATCCTCCCACCCGGCGACCCCGTCCTCCTTGAACGCCGTGTTCGCGCACCCAAGGTCCCAAGTCACCCTCTCAACCCCCCTAGCCTCGTGGACATGCCCGCAAACCGCCAGCCTCGGGCGCACGCGCCATAGCGCCCGGCGGAGGGCCTCACAGCCCGCGGCGCGGCGGAGGCGGGACTCGTCGCGATGGGTGCGCGGCGGAGTGTGCGTGACGACGACGTCCGCGTCGAGGGGGATATCGTCCCAGAGCGCGGGGAGATCCGCTGCCGTCAGGGTAGTCTGACTCTGTGGCGGGATGTCGTAGGAGAAGGCCCAGAGGCCATTGCGCGGGGAGTACGGGGAGCCGAAGACGGAGAAGGAGGTGCGCGGGCCGGAGGGGAAGGTTAGGGTGATTCTGGCGGAGGCGTGGTTGAGGTAGGTTATGCTGGGGGAGGAGGTCAGGAGGGAGAGGCAGTCGGAGGGCGATTGCGGTGCTTGGTTGTGGAAATGGGGGCCGTGGAGGGCGTAGAAGGGGGCGTCGAGGGTGAGGTCGTGGTTTCCTGCGACGACGATCTTGGCTTCGAAGGGGGCCTTTTCGAGCCAGGCTACTGCTCGTGATAGCTATCGTGATGTTAGTTGGGGGCCACAAGAAAACAAATCAAGTGGTTATGGTGATTGCAGCAAGTAAGCTTGGTGTTGTTTATTTACACACTACCGCGAAGATCCCAGACGAGAACGCAGCTTCAGCCTCTGCGCGAACGAAGTGGTGCTCCCACACAGTTCCCGGCGGAGGGGAGTTTACACATTGGAAGAAGGCAAGAACAGCAGGGAAAGTCCCGTGACGGAGGCCGCCGCAGCACGTACCTCTGAGAAGCTGCCTTGGTTCGTCAGGTCCCCCGCGTGGATCAGCACGTCGCCCTTGGGCAGCTTGACGGTGGTGTTGTGGGTGTCGGAGACGCAGACGAACCGGGTCCTCCGCGTCCGGGTGGGAGGGTCTCGGTGGCGGCACCTGCTGCTGCGCGGCTGGGCCTCAGTGCCGGCGAGGGAGTCCATGGTTTTGAGGATCGGGGGTCAGCGATCGGGGGCCGGGGGTGGGGCGGGATGGTTGGTGGCACGGGGGCCGGCCGGCAGGATGTTATGCGATGCTTCTCGCGGTGCTTAGGTCTTGGTTATGAATGATGTTGTGCAAATTTGGTATTTGATAGAGAGTGTTGCAGGCAAAGACTAATTGTGCACGCGGACGCAGGTTTAGGGGGTTGCCTAACGAGATTGATGGACGGAGATGTTTGTGCGCGGTGCTTCACTTGAAACAGGCTGGATGCAGGTGTAATCAGAAAGGCCAATACGTGGATGATGGGAAAGGGCAGGCCGGCACTAATTGCTATTCGTAGGTCGGCGTTGTTTCACCGTGCGCCAGCTCTTACGTTGTCTCTTTCCTGGCCAGAGAACCCAAGCCGTAGGGCACCTGGGCAAGCAATGTGAAGACGCAACGCAAGGCCCTCCCCTCGACGACTGTATCTTTCAACAGTGTTGTTGTTGCCTGCCCCCGGAGCCCCCGTTCGGAAATTATAAGGCAGAGGACGATCTGAATTGATCTTTTTTCCCAACCACAGCCCACCCCTGCGAGATTTGGATGAGTTGGTTCTTCTAGAAGGAGGTGAGGAAGGGGGCCAAGGCAAGGGCAGATTTGATGATGGATGGAGTCATGCATTTGCAGTGTGAGTGTTATGTGTGTGGTGGTTATTTTGATGGTTTGATGAGATAAGCATTCATTCGTTCGGACGGTGCGATGTCATGGGCAGGAGGGGGCCACGCCTGGACACTGGAGGGCCACCACCTGGGGACGCTGTCCGGATGTGGGGCCGGCGAAAATGTCTCCGTCATGCGAGATGCTGGCGGACCAGGAGCTAGGAGGGGGGTTTATTGGCGGTGAGGACCCGAAGGTGAGGAACACTGTGAAGGGTCTTGCTGTTATTCAAGATGGACAGGTGAATGACAAGAAACGGCACGAGATGAAACACGAGGTTGGGCGGCCATTGGCTTATGAAATGGTCCGACGCAGAGACAAACGGTCTGCAGGTGACGGCACAAAAAGAAAAGAAAGCAGAGGCAGAGACAACACATGCAGTTAGCAGGCGTTACCTTTGCCGCGATACGAAAAGGCTGCGATGCTGTACGATGCTTCAGGTCCAAGGCTGCAAGGCCGCAATATTTCGAATGGAAAATGCCGACAGCCTGGAGCCAGATGCCCAACGGGAGAAGACGAAGAAAAAAAAGAAGGGAAGAAAAAAAGGCACAGACCGTTGGAGTCGTTTTCCTGGGATTGATTACTGCGCAAGGAGGCGCAAATGACGAGTGCCGGGGTGCAACAGGCAGTTGCAAGGGCCCCGAGTTCGAACGAGGTCCAGACACAGTGCGCCTTTCCAATTCTTCGCAGGAAGAGCCCACAAGAGTCAGTTGCGGGTTTGTGCAAGATGACTGTTGTGTGTGGTTTTATGCAGGATACGGCACCAGCTGGGTGAGGTGAGTTTTTCCCGTCCTTAGTGATCAACAAGAAACCCTCTCCCCCCAGAAGCAAAAGAAACACACCAAGTGCCGAAGACCACGGGAGGACCATCCGAGATCGCTGACCTGACCCGACAATAATAGCTGACGTTGAACTTGGGTCCCAGGTTAGCTGGCTGGAATGGACGGGATCAGCCTGGGTGACAGATGACGATGGTGGATTGGTGCCGGCTTATTGTTTATGCTAAGCATCGGTCCTGCGTGTGTGTGTCCCTTTTTTACACCGAAATCCCTTCGCGGCTGGCGGCTGTTTGACCCCCGTCGTTCTTCAACGGTCCTCACCCGCTCCACAGCAATTAACGAGCGGTATCCCCGGCGTCGATGTTGACCATTGACAACAGCTCGCTGTGTTTATGTCTGCGGCTCCGTTGTGGACCGGCCACTCGCTTGAGCTTCACCTCCCATAGTGTCCCGCTCTCTCCTGGCCCGGGGCTGCTTTGGGGGCCATTGGGAATAGCATCAGTAGCCAAAGTTCCCCCGTCTCCGAACGTGCAGATGGAAGGGTTAGAATGGAAAATGGAACCCGTCCGAGCGCAGTTGATGCACTGTCTTCGCTACCCGGATTTTTCTTCTTTTCTGCTCACGAAAAGAGGGAAGAAGGAAAGAAAAGGACGCTCGTTCCGTGCCTCCCGGGCATGGGGATAGGAGCAGGCGGGGTGGTGGTGACTTGGGCCTCCTGTGCCATGTCTCTTCAACGTCTTCTCTCTCAGGCCCGGTCCCTCTGAATCAGTGGGCATGCTGCCACGCTGCCGCCAGCGACTCATCAAAGACTCTGTGTGTCCTTCCAGCGAGGTTTGTGTGTGCCTTTGTCTGCCGCGCTGTGATGTGCAGCGTCACAAGGCAGACAAAGGTGGGCCGTTGCACGGCTCCTACCTAGCTCTAGACTCTGTTAGAAGGAGCTTGTCTGGCGGTCCTGGCTGCCGTCATTGGCTGCGGTCGAGCTGCAGCTTGTCTTGCATCGCGCATCTGCTCTGCGGACCGCCAATTGGAGGAGTCACAGTGCTGTCGAGAGGGCTCGGAGGAGGAGCAAGCTGTCTGCCTTCTCCAATGACATTGAGCGACAGACAGACAGTGTCAAGTGCCAGTTGATCCGACTTGACTTGGCGTAGGTTCATTCCATCGCTTGGGTATTTTTGCTGCCGCTCGACCCCCCTCCTTTTTTATTTTTTTTTTATTTTTTTGTGCTTCGTTTGGCCCCTCTTCTGTCTGTCTTTCGTCACCATGGAAATGCTAACCAACATTTCTGCGCTCCGGTGCCCGCCTTGTCTGCGTCGGCCAATGACAGCGGATGACGAGAAAGAGATGCAAAGTCAAAGGGATCCGAGGCGTGCAGCAGTTGGGACGAAGATTGGCAGAATGCAACTCTGGTCCCGGTTGCAGGCGCAGGTTGGGAGCATGCTCGGAGCATAAGTTATTTTAATTCCATGTGCCTGCCTGCCTGCCTGCCTGATGACTGGCTTTCGCTTCTTAAAAGTATCGCAGTAAGGAAACACTCGTCACTCCTTCATCATACCCGCGAATCGGGACGGATATCAGCTGGAGCTTGGGATAATAGGGGATGAAGCAAGCAAGCAAGCAAGCAAAGCACAACTCGAATGCCTCCTCAATTTCTTCCTATCAGCAAGCTCGTCTCCCCGAAAAAGGGAATCCCACGCCTTGCACCTGTGGATCCGCAACCCTTGATTGGACTAGGGTCTCAGCCAACCAGCCCCTCGACTTTGGCTGCGCTAGTCTTGATCGAGATTAGCCCCTCAAGCAGCGGTACGTACTCGGAGCAGCCCACCTCCTCCCCTGCTTAGCGTCTTTGCGTCCCGCACTGTGCTCGTGTGCCTGTGCGCTGCCCCCGTCCCGTCCACGTCCTCTGCCAATTCACATCCACCACCACCAACCTGCGCGTGTTGTCGTCGTCTTCGTTTCTCCTTCTCCTGGGCACTGTGGAAACGCTGAGAGCGGCCATCTCCAGAGACAAGACGACGCAGACCCAGACGCAAGACGGACGACACCACAGCGTCAACCACCGCTGCGAATGGCCTCTCGCTGAACCTGTCCCCGACTTGACCGAAAACACCTTCTTCCATTCCCACACACCACTTCCATTCTTCACCACTCGCTCACTCTCGCTGTCTGCAGCAGCAGCTTTCTTCGGATCGACCTGCCGCCACCTTCGTTCGTTCCTCTTCCTCCGACCCCGTCCTCCTCCCGGCCGGCCTTCCGTCCTGACGCTATCCTGCTTTCCTTTGTTTCCATCCCAAAAGACTTCAGCCAGGTCTTGATTTGTTCTGCACCTGCTGCCTCCACCGGCACCTGCAACTGCACTTTACCTTTCCCACCATCGCGCCGCTTCGTAGCCGCCTCCTAATAAGCCGCCTCGCCGGTGAACCACCACGGCCGCCGCCGCCAGCTACCGCAAATACACCAAACTCCAACCACGCTAAGCCGCCAGCCCACGACGCAATTTCAATCTCCCGCTCGCGTTTCCTCCAGCGCCATCTTTGCTTCTCTCACTACCCTTTCGAATCGCGCGCGCACGCCAGACCCCGAAACCCTTCTCCTTGGCCGACAATTGACTCCCCATCTTCACGAGAGCTCTGCCGACGCCGACCTCCCCAGCCAACACCCGCTCACGACAGTCTGGAGATTGCTGGGCCTCCAGCTCTCCAGACGACGCGATGGCCGCCATGTCTGCCGCGTCAGCGACCGCGAACACCATCACGCCGCCCAGCAGCAGCCATGGCAACGGAAACCAAAACTCCTGGGACACCACAGAGGTAGGTGCTGTGCAGAAGAGGGCAAACAACCGCCCACGGGTTTCGCAGCGGCATGCCGGCGCAGACGCTGACCATCTGTCGTAGAACCCTCAGGATAAGAAGTCCGCAAGGTCCGACTCGAACAGGCCGCCCCTTTCGCAAAACGGCAACTCGGCCAACATTTACGAGTACGGCTTCGAGCCACTGCCGCCTCCGAAGAAGAAGGCATCTAATGATAATCTGTCGCTGGGCAAGAAGAGCCGCCGCGATACCGACGCATCGGCGAAAACGGGCTTGGCTGTGGCGGACGACGTCTTTGGCGGAAAGGTTGGCGAGAAACGGTCCACCAACGACCTGAAGAACGACCCCGAGCATGACAATTCCAAATGGATTCACCGCGATAAGCTGGCTCAGATCGAGAGCGAGGAGCTCCAGGCCGCGGGTATCATCTTGCCGAGACCGCGCGCGAGTAGCAGGCCGCGGAGGGGTCGTAGCGAGGAGAAGCTGAACGGGAGCACCAAGAGGACGACGTCTACCGCCGCTGATGACGAGATGCCTCGCCCGAGGTCTAGGAAAGCCTCCATCTCCCCGGAAAACAGAGTCCCGACGGAAAAGATGCCCGACTTGGAGCCTTCTTCCAGCTGGGACCTGCGACGGCCCGAGGAGATTGCCTTGGAAGGGGACGGTAACTACTGGATGTCCAATGGCGAGAGGAAGGGGCAGTCCAAGATTCCCGTCGCCAAGGCCAGCCCGGCTCCTATCCCGGAATCGTACATTGAGCGGCACGCGCCCTCTGCGCGGAGATTGAGCGGCGGACCCAACGAACTGGAGACGATAGCCTACCCGAAGCAACGTCCGAGGAGCGGCAGCGCAAACACCCTTGGTGCTACGCCGAACTTGCAACCTGCGAAGCGCACTGGCACCGATACTTCACCCCGCAAAGGCAGCGGCGGCGCCTCAAACAACACGCCCGCGACGCGCAAGGCGTCGACGCAAGCCAAGTCGGGCAAGCCAAAGACAAGAGGCGGCAAGGACTCGACGAGCACGACCCGCCCCACGACGAGATCCGGCGAGCTGTCTCCCGGTGTCAAGAAGCCCGAGGGCGACCCGCCATGGATGGTTGGATCCTTCAAGCCCGACCCCCGTCTTCCCCCAGAGCAGCAACTGCTCCCGACCGTGGCGAGACGATTACAACAAGAGCAGTGGGAACGCGAGGGCAAGTCTGGTAGTATCTACGACAAGGAGTTCCGTCCCCTGACTGCCGAGGGACTGCTGATGCCGCCCGAAGCCGGCCCAAGCATGTCCACCCCTCCGGACGACGACGACGAAGAACAACAACCCCACGACGAGTGGCCCCTCAAGGGCGACGCTCCCAAGAGCCCCACGTCCCCGGGCATCAAGCAGAGCGCCTCCTACTCGACCATGCCGAAGCTCAACGACAAGCCGCAGAACAGCCCGCTGCCGAGTCCCCGCAGTCCCCGCAGTCCGATGATGCAGCCCGAGCAACCCCCGCAGACGCAGACCGTCATCCGCGTGCCCGACCAACCTTCGGCCGCCGAGATGTCGATGGGCGGCGAGAAGGCGAAGAAGAAGAGCGGCGGTTGCGGCTGCTGCATCGTCATGTGATGGACTCACCCTTTCAACTTGTCATATATCCGTGCCTACGTTTACCTTACCGACATACCCACCCACCACCACCCGCGAGGCGAGCCTCCAACGACGTTACGACTCTCCTAATTCCTTTTCGCAGCATTCGGCCCGAACGTTCACATGTATTTATCGACCATATTCCCAACCCGAAATTATTTTCCCGACATCGTCCCACGGCGAGACGATCACACACACACCTCTAGAGAAGCACCACGGTCCAAGCTTTAGTTTCCTTTGTAACCCTACGCCACCGAAGAGAAGAAGGCCGACGAGGCTCCACAGCGACAGCATCACAAGGGTCAGCGTATGCGAGAAGAAAGAGAAGGATGTTCCCATTCCCAGTCGACGCGTGTGCCACTTTCAGTTCAAGAGGAGGATGACTTGTGGCGATGGACGACGGGGCTGGATGGAATGGAGAATGTGCTTCTGAAGATGCCGATGCTGTTGAAAGCGAGAGGGGGAAGAAGAGAGAGAGCCAGAGTGGTGTCGCGGCCCCTTTTGTTATCTTCGAAAGTTGAATATTACCACCACACCCTGAACAGACGGTTGAGCCGTATCACACACCACCACCACCACCCCCAACGACATGACACACCGGTTTCTTTGAGGTTGTCTGTCTGACCCCGATTATAAAATGTATAATCGTAGCGATTCTTTTTTTGTTTTGAAAAAAAAACAAGGTTTCTTTTTTGGTCTTTGAGTGTCCTGCTGTTGTGTTTCCTTTTGAGGTTGTTGGTGAGAGGTGATGAGGGGGATTGTGTTCATGTCTGGCGTTTGCCTTGTTTTCAGTTCGGGAATGGGCGTTGAGATTGGAGGTGTTTTGTTCAAGGGGGAGAGGAGAGGAGGAGAGCCGAGCCGAGGTTGAGGAGAGGAGGAGATGGGAGCATGGTGCAGATTGGGAAGAGGAGGGGGGAATTGTAAGAGGGGGGAAGGGGAGAGAGGAGCGAGGGGAAGAAAGTGTGTGAGATTGGAGATAGGTGTTGAGGGACGTTTATATATAATTGATACCCATCCCATTCAATTTTGCTTCGTTTCGTGAGGTGAGGGGGTGTTTGTGAGGTTGTCATGGGGTTGATTGTGAAGGTGGTGTTGCTCCGTGAGTGGGCAAGGTGAAGATGGAGTGGTGGGGATGGGTATATATATAAGAGGATGGATGGCCAGGGAGATGATTTTGAGAGGAGCAAATCGGACATACTATGTGACCGACTTGGGGATTGAGCCTGAGTCATATACGATGCTTAGGGGAACTCCCGTTCGGGTTTTGACGAGGAGTTGAAGGCTACTGAGGTCTTGATATGCGAGACAGCTGGTTTGGTTATTTGCAGTGGTATGCGCGAATGACGATGAAGGATGGAGAAGGAGATGGTGCGTATGTTTGCTGGGCTCGCGAGTGAATAAGCTGTGGTGCGCGGTTTTTGTGATATGGTTACTCTGTGCATAAGGCAATTGAGATGCACGCATCGTCATCCGCGTATTGTCTTGGGGAAGGTGGTTGATTTGTGCTCGGGGGTCTTGCTTTTATAAGGTAGTGTATATCATGTTCATCGTGAAGATGCAGATCGCGGTTCTAGAGTTTGCGGGAGTGTGCATGAGGTGATGTATAAGGATGCGAAGAGGATGGAAGGGTAGAAGGCTTTTATGCAATCGACTAAATCTGCGTGGTGCATGTGCTTAGCAGAGTTTCAATTCCTTACGTTTACTTATGCGTGACTTTCTTCTTCTTTACCCTTCTCTCTGGTGTCGAGGTGTTATTGTTGCCTGTGTCTAAGAGTTGAGGATGGTAGTAGTTGGAGCGTATCCAGGCAGAATAGATGTGTGAAGATGACGCACGATGATCGGGCCGCCCGTAGATGAGGTGACCCATGAGTGAGAGACAATCGGGACCTCACAATGGCGTTGACAACTCTGCCTTAAACGACAACAAAAGCCTAAGAGTGCTAAGATTGCTGCTATCGAATGTGAGTGGGCAGATGATATGGTCTAGAGGCGAAGACTGCCTGTCTAGCATGATCCCCTTATATGGTAACGCGAGCCGTAGCTCAGTCGAAGTCGCGGTAGTGAGCTGGGCTGACTGCAATATCGCGGGAAGGGATTGGCTTGTAGTATAAATTTACGAGCAAGGTACGTGTTATTAGCTGCGACAAGCGAATACCAGAGGAATGAATCAAGGGCTTTAGTGCACGTCTGCTAGAGATATGCCACACAGCGAAGTTAGAGTCTCTGTGACGTGACGAAGAATAGCGGCCTGTGATGACATAAGGATATCACGAGGTATGGTATCTGAGCGAATACACCAGGAAGACTGAAGAACATGGAAGACGAATAGCATTAGGGGTGGTGATGCGAGATGGCTGAGACAGGGGCGTTAGCTACTTCGCTGCTGTTGAAGTTCGCAAAGGCGAAATGCAAACACTCCAACATCCTCTACTCTTTGCTACTTCAATTTGTGTGGGACGGGAAAGCTTTTGGGTGACAATTGAATCTTTTATATGGGTGGGACTAGCCGTGGTATGTCGGCTTCGTTACTTTCGGGGTATGATGGATGCAGGACGGAGTATTTAAGATGAGCCAGCATCTTGAGAACGAGACAGCACAATGCGGTCCCCGCCCAGCAGAGTGCGGAATGGATATCGATTTTGCCGGTGTCCATCTGAGTGAGAGAGACTGAGTGACATTTTTACACTCCATCTGAGCTGCAAACATCACCTAGATCAGTGCCTGTCAGCTGCTGGCGTCTTCCTGCGCCTCTGCTATCTTCTAAGTATTCAAACTATGCTTAGAATTATTTTATCTTCTTGAGGTAGTCGCTCCTAAAGATAGGATACTCATTAATACGATATAATAATATCTCGTGTCGACTCTGGAGTAGTATATGCGTAACCTTTTGTGCGCCTCTCGTCATTGATGGGTCTGTTTTCTATGATCTTAAGAGTTGAGACTTTATACCCACTATTAACGAGAAATCCGCAGGTACAAGTGGGCGATTGATACTCGTGGTCTTCCAGGCGAGAGAGCGGAGCTAGGCACTAGACAGTAGTCGACAATCTGTTGTGTTAATGGCTCATCCTAACGATCAGCTCAACCGGTGGATTCATCCTTCTGCTTCAATAATGTTATTTCTGTATAAGACAATTTGAAAGATCACCCAGCAAGAGAAGACAAATCTTCTCAGCAGTTGTTTTCTGGGGGCAACAATGGCGATGATCATCGGCCATGCTACTTATGCTTCAGACCTCTGAGACTGATCAGTCATCATCTTGCTGCTGGTACGTGTTGTACACCAGACGGTGAAGAGCTTCCGTTGCGTTCCTTCTTCGTCCGTTATCTCTGTTGTATCTGATCCTATCCTTATGAGGGCGATATTTCCATTTGCTCCCACTCAGGAGCAGTTAGAGACGCTAGAGCTTAGTTTACCTTAGTTTCAACAGCAACAGAACGTAACAGTATCCCGACAAGATCCTTAAGATATGCAACTATTCTATAGAATAAAGGAAGAATCTTATTAGCAAGTATTAAAAAGGCAGCAGTAGGCGTTATAAAGTAAGCTTTATAGGCGATTATGAGATTTCTACAACTGCGATTCCCAGTGTCCTGCAACGCCATATTTCTTCAAATCAAGATGTCGACCAGTTGATAAATAGCATATCTTTCAACCAATCCTCAGCTAGACCCACGCAATCCTAGCGTTTAGATCTTTGTCAATTCGTGGTCTGTTTCCCGGGACACATGACATCAAAAGAACCTTGGGATTTGGTTGCAGTTCTCCAAATATTCAGGTTCTAGCGTGCGTTATCTTTTGTCTCTTTCTGTGTATTTACCCGTTGTCTCTAGACTATTCAAACTTCCCTGAAATAGATACCACTACATTCCTTAGAAGACTAAAAGCGCAATTCTAGATGGCCACTAATACATGCTTCATTGCACGATCAAGTGGAGACGTTTAGGCTGTATGGATTGCTGGGAATCTCACGGACTTGCGTTCGTGCTGATTGACTCCTATTTATCTCCAAATTTTGATGTCTCGAAGAGGAAGTCGCCTTTCCAGCAGTTTGCCACCTGCTTGATTGGACACGGATACCGTAGAGTGTGGCTTTCCTTAACTGGTAAATCCAAGCTGACGTCGGAGTCATGGTGAGCACCGTCGGCTGGCCATAGAGGTTTCTTCCTTTATTCACGTGTCAATCAAGTCTGATGATGCAACTTGCGAACCTTGATCGAAGGTTCAGTGGTAACTATGTACAACTAACTACTGTTCGCACTTTTCAAGTTTCTTTCGAGGATTAAGCCCTCACCTTTTTGGCACACCTGGCCACAACGCAGTATTTCAGAAATTTTCACGAAATCATGAACTGCCATCAAACACTTCTCGTACATCTAACCTACTCATCTACGTTACCACAACCCCTTCAACCGACCAACCTCACTTCAACCACTCGCTCTCTCCTCCTAACCTCTACGAGATGCGCATCACCTCCCTCATCGCGACCTTGTCGCTGCTCATCGCCGCCGCCTCCGCCCTCCCAGGAAAGGAACTAGACTACTGCAAACTGACGACCTGGCACACGAAATGCCGCATCCAAGACGGAGAGATTATCTGCGGAAGAGCGCCTCGTGAGCCTCAAACTTGCCACCCCGGTTATTCGTTCATTAAGGTGATGGGTTCGGACGACACTTGCAACGGCCAGAGAATTGGCCACCCCTGCACCTGGACTGCCAAGTGCTGCCCGAAGAAGCCCGAGCCGCAGCCGGGCGGTGTCTTTCCCAGTTCGTCAAACAACTCATAAGCGACGGGATTCGGGGACGTCACGTCTGGCGGGAGTTTCAGTCTGTCTCGTTTCAATGAGTCACTTGGCTCGTGGAGGTCATCGGTTTCCTACATCAACGCAACTCGGCCTGCGGCGGACGGCTTTTTTGTACTGAGGTGTCTCCAACATTTCCGAGTTGGGGTTGATGGATCGAATGAACTTCAGACTATCAGGGTCAAGGGCGAAATTATTTCGACATATTTCGGCTGAAATCTATAAAACTCACGTATTGCACCTAAAAACATCACCAGGCACCACGATGTACCGTTCTTCTCTCATCGATAGGTAATGATGTAGGCTATCTACTATGATCAGTGGCTATTTCGATTTCTTTGGTCTAGCTGTTTTATCGCGGCGTTGATTCAGCAATCTTACTTCAATAAACGTGTTCCGTTCCCTGGATCTCTTCTTTGACTTTATTCCGATAGTAATGTTCCAGGGCCATAGCCCAAACAACGCTCTGCAGCTGTCACGGGCTAGAGCCCGGATTGATATCTCCGGCTTCGCCGGAGCAGTTACCGAGATCCGGCTCCGTTGGACCCACTATTCTGCCGCAGTACGCCGCCTAACCCGGCCTGCTTCACCGCTGTTAGGTGTCTACCCTTGTAAAGTCCTTTCTTCCTTCTTCAGCTT